>WEIV01001435.1:255498-345264 GCA_013390005.1 Calyptomena viridis
GTCCGGGGAGTCCGGCGCCGCCGGCAGGGGAGGGGGCTGCCGGGGAGGGAGGTTGTGCCTGCGGGGTGTGCGTGCACACCCACAGGGGGCTATGCGGATGTGCGTGTCCACATGTGCGTGTCTACCGTGCTTGCGGGAGGGGAATGTGCAGCTGTGGGGGACGGGGGCGTGTTCGGCAGCACACGCGTGACGCTGCGGGGGCTGGGACGCTCCTGCCAGCGTGGATGTTCACCCGTGGCCGTGTGGATGCCTGGGTGCCCACGGCAGCGGCGCGCACAGCCCGCAGCAGGAGCTGCTCATGCACACACAAAGGGAAGTCATCATGCAAACATGGGCTGTGAGAGCCCGAGTTGTGTCTGGGAAGGAAGATTGAAAGTCACAGAGTGAATTGAAAATGGATACCGTTTCATGCACAAAATCTCACCCAAAGATGGATGTTAGATTTTCTTCCAACATTTTCACTCTTTGTTACACTTGAGTAATTAGTGTCCCCCAAAAGCCTTTGAGAATTTTATTTTGTGATTGAACTATATAACCTTACACCACTTTTTGTGGTAGATGTGACAGTAAATGTAGCATCCATGGCGTGTACTTAAGTCAGTTCTACTGTAAAACCCAGAGATTTTATGTGGCCTCCAGGGTTATGTGCAGGGATCACAGTGGATGCCAGGCCTCCCAGTCAGCAGAACACACTGCCCAACACCTGCACAGCTGCACACAGCCCAGTGGTGCAAACAGGCACTGGCGTTAGCATGAGGTGAGGTGCAGAAGATGATCAGGACTGCACATGGAGAGGTGTCTGCAGCCCGCCCCACCACCTCATGGGCATACACTTAGCAGGGAGCTTAGCAGGGAAACACAAGGCCATGTGGCTCACACCATTTTTTGGCTATGGAGATGAGCGTTCTAGCTTGTCAGATACCCTCAAGCTTACACACACAAGGTCAAATAGAACAGAAGCTGATGTGACCTTCTCCAAAGTCCTTCATCACACCATGTTTCCTTGGATGTCCTCTCATACCTAAGTCTTGGGGAAGCTCTTCTCTTTACCATACCATGCCACTCAATGCCACACCATGCCAAGCTGTGCCTCTGTCCCCACTGCCCAACAAGCTCACAAACCCCAAGCCATGCACTTACATGTATTAAGACAGCAGTACCCAGCCAAGGCCAAATGTCCCCCTGCCTTGGCTGTGCTGGATGTGAGTTGTGTGCCACCATAGGTGCATATGCCTTTGATTGCATGAGCACCCTAGAAAATTGGCAAGGAGAGGGATTGTTGCCATGTGTGGATGTGTTACATATACGTCCATGTGTGTGTTAAGACAAATAGTATTTAAGCTAAATAGTGAAAATGTGATGGCTGAAAATTTTTATGGGCAACACAGCCTGCCTGGTGTGCTCTTGGTTATTTTATGGTCCAGAAGAGTCATGTTTTGGGACTTCTTTACTGCCAGTAAGGGATGCAAATGGTCCCAAACAGCCTGCTCACAATTACTTGACCATGAAAGATGCTTTGTCTGAAACATAGGTCAGGTAAGGGTAGTAGCTGAACTTAAACTTGTTCCTGAGCTCAGAGGGGGAAATAAGTTTCTGTCACAGAGAAAAGAAGTAAAAGAACAGTGTAGGATTTGTGTGACAAGCCACAAAAGATATGCTCAGCCTAGCTGAAAAAAGAAGCCATAGATGGTATATAAGTTTTCTACACAATTCAGCACATACTCAGCTAATAATGAAAGAATGGAATTGGGGCACAAACATCTAATCTAGTAAGTGATAGGCTATATTAGGAAGAAATCAGGCTAATAGAACTGCTACAGAATTTCAGGGGCTTTGGTGACACCCTTCTTGGATTTGCTGCCTTTCAGTCGCCAGCTCAAGTTTTAATAGTCACTGTGCTGCTGAGCAAGCCTGTGGCACCTGTGCTCCACCCAGTAGAGTGTGGCTCTTTGCCTGGTGAGCTCTACAGGTTGTGAGGCTGGGAGTTGCACTTTGATCTCATGGGACTCTTCTAAACAGGGCCTTTTACTTTTTTTTTGGCTCCCCTCAGCCATCAGAAATAGCTTTCTTGGCAGTAAGCATGACTTCTTTCTTTTATATCAGAATCAGTTCCAACATATAAACTCATCTCCATCTTTACACTTCAGCATCTTCCTGAATGCCTTCTGCATAAAACACAGCACAGACATACATATATGTGTACGTATATACATGTATGTATATGTGGACTTGTACGTATATATATGCATGTGTGCATATATACATATAAATAAATGTATACGCATAGGTACTCTTATGTGCACATATACATGGTGAGCATGCATTTACAGAACCACAGCCATGTACACCTCCTTGCCCTGTCATAAAGAAAAGACTGCCAACGCTTGGTGTTGCAGGGTGAATTTCAAACAGCGTCACTGCCGTTACAACCACCCAGAAAAGGGAACCCATAAATGAGAATATGTCAGGAGTGTTAGTGCTTAATATTCCTGGAGTGAGGCTGCCTTATTTGTTGCTGCAGCAGTGTGCTCCTCCCTGCTCACTCTGACAGAGCCTGTGGATGTGCAAGCATACAACTTCATTTCCCATCTTTATGAAAAATCAACCTCCCTGGAACACCCCACACCCTCACCCCCTAGGTGTGCCACAGGGCCATAAGCGCAACAGCAAAGCCTTCTTCCACCCTGATTCAGAAACAAGTAATTGCAGCACAGCCCTTGTGAGGGAGGGGAGACGTCTGCTCTTTGGGCACATGTTTTATTGATCAGACCACTGTGATGAATAAGCTCCTGCATAGCTGGTGTCCTGCTGCAGACAGGCACTGGCTGCTGCACGCAATTACAATGAGTCCTGACATCGCAAGGCCACCCCTGGGAAGGTGGTGGAGTGGGCAGGTGTGGGTCTGGTGCCCAGGGGCTGCACCTGCAAAAGTGTGAACTGTGTTCCCCTGCTGGAAGGCCAGCAGCTCCCAGCTGGAGGCACAGCAAGAGATGGGATGTGGTCGGCAGCCGGGGCTGAGCCTTCCTGCTTGGTCCAGCCTGGGTGTTGTTTAGGGAAAACTGCATGCCATTGGAGTGTTGGGCAGAGGGAAGGAGGATGCTGAGCAGCTGGCAGGCAGCAACCTGCAGCTGGGCTGGAGGGAGGCTCACCAAAGTGGGAAGGTGGCTGGGGCTGCAGGGCCCCAGGCCACAGGAGCAGCCTGGGAGCAAAGTGCTATGTTCTTGTGTTACCCCCATCTCACCCAGCCACGTGTAATCTTGTCTTCTTTTCTCTCCCTTCTCGCACCCTGCAGGACCCGGCACAGGGAGAGTAGACAACGGCTCCATGAGTTTGGCCGTCCCACTGTGGCTGCTGGCAGCATCCCTGCTCTGCCTACTCAGCAAATGTTAATACAAATCAGAATTAAAAATAATAATATTAATAATAATTAAAAAAACAACACAACAACAACAACACACAAAAACAAAACGCGTTATACAGGAGACAGAGCGAAGAGAGGGGAGCAAGAAAAAAGAGGGGGGGGGAGAGAGAGAGAGACGACTGTTTCTTTCACAACTTTTGTGTGTTCAGGAGCGAAGAGGGGGGAGAGGAAAAATTACAGCAAAGAAGACTCAGCAACATTTAATCCAAAACCTGAAAAGCCGGCTGTCAAGTCACCAACTCTCTTGGAGGGAACATGAAGCAAGGAAGAGAATGGGGCACCAGCAAGGATCGTGTCGCCAGAGGATGCTGCGATAGAAACAATCCAACAAAACCCACAAAGCCAATCAAACAGAAGATCCCTTTTCTTTTCTCTCCTCCTTCCTCTTTTCCATACTCCCTCACCTTCCTTCCTTCCTCCTCTTTCTTTCTTTTGCAGAAAGAGGTCTTTGCTTCGGTGTCTATAGCCATTTAACTTTTTGGATGCCCTGGGTCATTTTTGTGAGCTAATGCTCAGCCAGTTCATACTTTTGAAAACAAATTAAAAAAAAAAAAAAAAGGGAAAATAAAAAAAAGAGAAAAAAAGCCACAAACCAGAGCAAGTCACCTAAAGCTCTCTGCACACTGGTGTCCTGTGAAGAACCTCTTCCTCTCTTCACTTCACCCTGCTCTCAGGTGCACCCAGCCTTTGCTAAACACCTTTTTTCCTGTCCCCTCCTTCATGCAACCACCCTCACTGGCCTGAACTAAAGCTGTGTCAACTCTACTGAAAGCCTACTTTTCTTTTGTTTCAAATCCTCTTCCTCTCCCCCCTCAATTCAACCAGGTGTCTTTCTCTTTCTCCTGTGTATGCCTGTGTGCGTGCATGCATGTGTGGCTCTTGCTCTGTCTTCACTCTTTCTCTCTCTTCCTCTCTCTAAGCATGCAAAACGAACAGTCCATGTGTACATATGCTCATCCTGCTGTAGAAAATGTCCTGCCTTGTAAGTGTGAGACAAGATGCAGAGAGATCACTCAGGCAGAGAAGAGGAGTGAGGAGAGAGGGGCAGTTGCAACACAGGTTCCCATGGTGTCCCCTCTCTGGCATCCTCACTGGCTTTTTGACTTCAGGCCACCTTGCTAGCAAGAGTCAGTCTGTACCCTTGTCTAGCCTTTTTTTCCCTCCCACCTGCAACCTGTCTGGCTCTCAGCCTCTAAGTACCAGCAGAGCAGCCCCTGCTACGCATGCGTGCATGGGGGTGTGCACTCGTGTGCAATTGTCCAAACAAGCAGAAGAAACAAGGACTGGTCTACAGCACTATGGACTGAAGAGTGCAGCTACCCATTCCTCCTGGGGATGGGAGGCTGGGCTGGTGGAATGTGAGTGATGAGTCTTTGGACATCACCAAGCAGCCATTCCTTTTAGATATAGTGTGTGCATAGGAGCAATGCCTCGAAATGAAAACCATGATCTTGTCATTCCTAACCATTTTGGTAGTAATGCAAAAATAGAGCCAATACCCTTTTTTGTTGTTCTGTTGGTTTTTTTCTTACTGTTCTCCCTGGTATAAAAGGAAATGTAGGCTGTGTAAGGGTGAGTGTGTGTGTGTGCATGTTTGTGTGCTGTACACCATTGCTACTACAAAACTCACTGCAAATTCCACATTTGAAACAAATTGGGTCAGAAAATATCCAGCACATGTGAATGTAAGAAGTAAAACAAATGTCAGGTCCCAAATCCTGGGCTTATAAAGAAAGAGCAAAAAGTGGTTCAGCAAAGAAGTGGGCAGCACAATTCCCCTTGCTCTTCTCTTTTCTCATCTAAAGTGTGCTGGTCTTGCTGGAAAGTGCTGTCACTTGCCATCACACTTCCCATGACAGAACCACATGCAGAGATGTCAACAGGAGATGCTTTGTAGCTTCCAAGTGAGGAGAAGGAGACGACAAGCTGTGAGAAGGAGGGCTGAGAAAATGCTGGGTGGTGGCTGGAAGTTACCACACCAGCACCAGGTCTGCTGCAGCGGGAGAGGGCAAGCCAACAGTCATGTGTTCAAGTGGCTGCAGTGCATGTGTGTGGGCAGAGGCAGTGGGGACAAGACCCTTGTGTCTTCTGGCCAGTCATGAGCTGTAATATTCATCAATGGCAAAGATGATAAAACACAGGGCTTATCAGGCAGCTACTTTCTTTTTTCAGGAGCAGGATGTGCAGGGAAGAGCTTGAGTGAGAAATCAAGTAACCATCCCATGACAGTACAGTGTTTTACAGGTGATCAGCACCACTGAGCTTTCAAGCACAAGCCAGGTTGCTTTTCTGTCTGTGCCCTGCAAACTGGTGCAGTAGCAGCACGCTGGGCAGCCATGCTTACACACTCTAGAAAGCAAGGGAAAAACACCTTGGCCTTGCCACTCTCCAGTGTGCAGGAGCACCGTGTGGTCCCCTGCCAGTAAGGAAAGTGGGAAATTGCTGTCTTTGAGCTCATCCCCACCTTTGCATGGGTGGGGCACAGTCTGATGAGGCTTCTCCCTGTTGCTCAGTGGGCTGCTTTCCCCTTGCACTGCGGCACTGCTAGTGCCTGCCTCCTTGCTGCTGAGCTCAGCTGTTTCAGGCAGCAGCAGGCATGCAATTAAGGAGGCAGTCAAGGGCTCCTCACAAGCAGCCAGAAAATTTATTAGAGACACGAGAGGCTGAAGTTTGGGCATTGCAAGTGTTGCTATAGAGCTGCTGTGGGATTGGATGACGGTAAATTATGCTCCTCCAGACCCCAAAGCTGTACGTGGGGGTGTTTGTGCTTTTGCGTCAGAGGGGAGAGCTGGGAAATTGGTGTTTAATATCCACCAAAGCCATCCAGGGATCCCCTCTTCCAAGATAGAGTAGTCCTTGATGGGACTTGGGCATTTCCAGTCCTCATGTCTATCCTTAAGGAGGGTCGTATAATTCTGTGTCTTAGTAACATGTCCAGATTCCTCCTGCAACAGGGCTCCTCTTTCCCCCAGTACAGCTGTGAGCTGATGCCGGTTACAGAAGACAGGTCGGGGAGCTGCACCCTTTCTAGCACACTGGCACAAGGGAAGTCACCACATTGCTCATTCTCAGGGCTGTACCTATGCCTGGATTTGTTGTTGCAGGCTTGTTGTGAAAGGTGGCAGCCTGCAGTGTCTTGCTGTCACAGGCTGTTCCTAAGCGCTGAGTCAAGCCCACTTTAGGTTCTTTGATGTCAACCTTGTAGCATCTGTCCCATGTGTTATCCTCTGCATGTGATTTTGACACTGTGGGGTCACTCCTAGGCACTGGGGTTGCACACATCAAAGCCCTATGGTGTGGTGGTGGTCACAAGTCTCAGCACCTTATTGTCTCACATCTGGTTTGGTTCGAAGGAGTTTTAAGGGGATGGGTTTTTTAGATGTTAAGGCACAGAGGCTTATGGTTAAAGGCAAATATCTCAGTAAAAGTAGGACATCCATTTTTTGAAGCCATCTGCCTTTCAGCTGGGGGAAATGGACACAGCCCCACTGCTGGGATCTGGTCTTTCCTGCAGGCCCTTGGCAGATCTTTGCCTCTGTTGCATGGCCATAAAACAGGGTTAAAGCCAATTATTTGCACACCTGTCTGAGACAAACTACCAATACCAAGTATGCCCGTTGTCTGCAGCAGTGCTGGGAACCCCACTACTGGTAATGTCTATTCCTAGCAGAGCTGGGGTTGTCATTGGTAGGCTGGAGCTTGATTTACTCCAAGAATCTAATCTTGTGAACTACAGTGTGCATCACAGGATGCTGTAAACATCCCTCCATTTCTCCTGAACTCAAGCAGGGATTGCTCAAAGTATCGTCAAGAGGCAAGCCCTGATGAATATAGGAAACATAGACAAGGTCAAATGATTTTTCCCATTCCCTTTCTCCCCTCCACCCTCTGACAGAGATGTTGTAAAGGGTTTTCTCATGTCTCAGGCGCTTTTCTCTGAAACTGTTTCTCCTTCTCACTCTTCTCCACTTTCATGTTGCTATCTTTCCTATCCGCTCCCAAAATGCTGGGCTCTTACTTCCTGCTGCCTCTCAGCTGGTTGAAGACCAGGGAAGATGGGAGTTTGGAATGGGACACCAGTTCCTTGAGCTTGTCAGTGTAATTGTGTTTGATTGATGGAGATTTAACATTTAGTGTTATAAAAAGAAATGAACAAAATGGAAAAAAAAAAGGAAAAAAGAAAAAAAATTGTATTTCTTCAACTGGTTTGTAAATATTACAAGAGTTACATGAGATGTCTGGTAATGTCCAAGCGGAGGAACAAAAACTTAGATTTAATATATGGCCCCATATTTGCTAGCAGATTTCTAACCCTTTTCAGATGACCGAGAGGAGGGGTGAAGGCAAGTCTTTCTGAAAGGAACTGGACAGGGGAAATGCAGCCACCCTGAGCCACATGAACTCCATGCATGATTATAGCATGTTGCTTGGAGTGTGTGCCTGGTCAGATGGAAAACGAAGCAAATGCCTGTCTCTGAATGGCTGGGAAGGGCCATGTGGGATGCTCCAGCCGACACCTGTATCTTGGCAGTTGTGTCCATTTTTGTTTGTTTGCAGCCCCATTGCTTAGGGGCATGTTGCTCAGTAATGCACCTCCTTCCCCCCACCTGCTTTCTTCACCAGTGAAATTGTGTCTCCCCATGCTAGCACCAAGTGCATGTTAACGTGCCATTCATGAAGATTTCATTGGTGACATGCATTGTGTTGAGAGTTAGTCTTTGTCTGCGCATCTTTCTCACGCCACTGACTGTTCACCACTTGGGCAGATCCCTCCTGTACTGCTCCTTGCCCCTGTTTTGGTCAAAGTGTATCCAAGCTCCACCAGTTCTTCTTAGCTCCAGGTGCATTCAGACCATGCTCCCAGGACACCTGTCTGAGCAACCTCATTTTGAAAGTCCAAGCACACAGCATGGACAAAGTCACCGTCAATAGCCACATGGTCTCCAGGCTGGGTGGAAGCTACACATCTGGAAGGAATTTGGGGGAGCAGCAGTGAGTCCTGATGATACAAGAGCATTTGGGGAAGAGGATCTGGGAAGTCAGAGGAGTTAACTCTAGCGTCCTTCACAGCCCCACCACCACGTGATGTTTCAGCTCAATCTTTGTGCAGTGTTTTATCGCTTCACCTTTCCCTGATGAGGGAATCTATGAGCACAGGGAAACAGCTCTTCTCCCAACCCCGCTCACGCCTCTGCTTCCTCTCCTCCAAGCACACTGACCTGCAGCCCAAGTCATCATGGTGCTTGATGTGACATAGCAAGTGACACGGACAATGGCTAACCAAGTCCTACAGAGGAGGTGCTAGGGGGGTGAACAGTTTTATCTCTCTCTCTCTGTCTCCCAATGGTGCACAATCTTACTGCTTCTCTGACTCAAGTACACAAAACATCTTGAGTTAGGGATGCCAGGAACAAACTGTTCTATGGGAAGAGCAAAACTTCAGGCAGGGAAGTGATGGAGAAACTGGATGGCAGTTTACAAGATATGGTACCACTGGAAAAAGGTAGGGATTACTGCTGTCCATTGTCCATGTGCAGAACTCTCAGGTTCACCAGTGAAGAGACCATGGCCTCTCAACACTAATCTTAGAGTGGCTTTATTTCCAGTGAGATGCCCAGAAGATCATTTTTTTAACTGCATGAATCCTGCTGACTAAGAGCTGTGTCACACCATGAAAACCTCTTTCAATTTTCCTTCTTGTAACTTGCTGGAATGATGATTGAGCAGCTCTCACAGGCCTCCCAAAATTTTGCTTGATGGTTGGCTCCCATTAGGACAATATATGGTGTTTGCTTGTTGGCTTGCTTGCCATCACAGGAAAACAGAACTCATCTTGGCGAGGATATGTCAGTATGGTTCTCTGTGTCTCTGTGGCTTGGGGTGATGTTTGTGAGGTGGAGACATGCTAAGGCAGAGCTTGGGAAAGAGGAGCATCTCTCCTAATTAGCCCAGGCAGGTGGGAAGCAAAGCAATCTTCACTGGCTGCAGGCTCAGATCAGGTGATACCACAGCAACTCAGACTGGCCTGCAAGCCTTGTAGGAGTGCTCAGGCAGTGGAGGAAGAAGGGGCAGTGACAGACAGGAGGACATGACTGCAGCACAAGTGGTAGGGCTGCATGAGCAGCAGGGCTTCTTGGGCAGCACAGCTCAGGAAGAGGCAGAGATTGCATACCAGAAGGGCCATTCCCAGGTAGGGCAGGCCCACCCTTCCCTGCCTGTGCTCACAGTGCATCAGGAGCTCCCTCCTGGCCTCACAGGGCATGCTCACCATGCTGCAATGGGCCTCAGTGCAATGTGACACCACAGTGGCTCCAGCCGTATCCTGAGAAAAGGCATGTGATTGTTTTTGTACATAACATAGGGGCCATGGAGACAAGGAGCAAGGACTACCTAGGAGCCAAGCAGGGAGGGGAGCACCTCCCAAGTGGGAGTGTCCTTCTCCAAAATTACAACATTTGCTCCCCCTTCAGCCACGCACAGGCACATACGCACACCCCCACAAACTCCACCACGCACATGCCACAGTAGTCCTCATAGCTACCATACAGGTTCTCTCCTTTCCCACACTCTCCATCACACATGCAGCTCGACAGGCACTCATCCATTTGCTCCTGGCTTGGCTCTGTCTGTGACCCACACAGCTACTGGTGACCTCCTGAGAAAACCGGGAGAAAGTACATATGTGCCTGCACCTGTGTGTACAGGAGCACATGTGTGTGCCAGGAAAAGGAAGAGGGGGCAAAGAGCAGGAACCTGCTTCCTTGGTGCCACCGTCACCTCCCAGAATCATTCAACTTTCCCAGCTGGAGCCAAGATTCATCCTCTAGACCTTGAGAATGAAGGCCAGTCCCTTCTTCTTGCTACACGGTGGGGTGGTTAGAACTCTCCTCATTAACAGTGTTATATACATATAAATATATATATATATCTATATCTTTATATATATTTTTCCCCAGCACTGTAGACATGAGCTGAACTTCTCTTTAACGAAACGAGAAAATGGCCATTTTATTTTTTGCCATTGGTTTGGTTTTGAAACTAGCTCTGTGAAATAAAATTTTAAAAGCGCAAGTGTGTGTGTAAAAGAACCAATCAAAAAAACAAAGCAACCCAACAAACGAATGAACAAAACCCAATGATGGGAAAAAAAAGAAGCTTTTGATTTTTTCTTTTCTCAATGTATTTAACTTCTGTTATCTCGTTTCTGTTTCTTTACATGTATGAATGCTCTGCTCTTCTGTGATCTTAAAAAAAAAACCACAAAAAAATACAAAAATTAAATAAACGTGAAAAGGAGGTAATGTTTCTTCATTTCCCCTCCCTTCCTTGCATATTCTGGCTGGTCTCCTCTCTGATTGTGTCTATGACTTCCCAGCCCACCCGCTGAATGTGAGCCAAAGCTGCCCCTTCCTTCACCTTCCTTGGAGGGGCGAAGTGGCACAGGGCTGCAAGAGAGGTATGGGCCAGTGGCTTGTCACTGAGGGTGCTGGGTCATCCCAAGCAGACTGGCCTCTGCAGTGCAGTGCCTGTGGATGAAGGGAGCAGGCCAGCTGTAAATGGACGTGAATTGGGGCTGCCAGGAGGAGAGAAGAGGTGCTATGGGCAAAACTGCAGTGCCCAGCCCTGAAGTCAGCACTTGCCTTCAGCTCCTGCAAATAATCTTTTTTTTTAATATATATATTAAATAGCATGATTGTATGTGTGTGTGCAGGTAGAGATTGGGATCAGGGTTGCAGTCCCAGAAGAAGAACAAAGAAGCTGATAGAAGGGATAAGCTGGTAGAAGGGATAGGCTGAGGCTGAGCTGCATAGGTGAGCACTGGGCGGGAGCACCAAAATACAGAGCATGATGGTGGAGATGGTGGAGACACAGGAAGAGGCTGGTGGGGAAGAAAGTGGAAAATCCTGGCCAAATGCTCCACCTGAGACAGGGGAATGGAAAGGGCCTGGGGCTTGGAGTGAAGGAAGACAGGACAAGGGGGAGAGGAGCAGGAATCTTGTACCATGGGCACAAGCAGGCATGAAAGCAATAGGTTTGAAAAAAGGGAGCAGGAAGGAGGGAGCAACAGAGTAGCCCTGGAAAGTTTGCAAGTCAATGGGGCAAAGAAACGAAGACATGGGATGCAAGGGGACCTGGCAAAAGGAGAAAGCCGCATCAGCACATTTTAAAGGTAAAGGTTAGAGAACCCAGGTCTGCAGCCAAATCGCTCCAGTGGTGGGGTCTCTCTGGGGTATAAGTGCCACCTGGCTGTCACCTGGCTGTCACAGCCTAGTGGCACTGTGCTTCTTCCTGTGGGAGAACTTGAATTTCCTGGTGGGCCCTGGGGAGACAGCTAAATGCGCTACTGCACAGGGCAGCAGTGTGACAGGGCTGGGGCAGCCCAGAGTTGGAACCCAGCAGGTAACAGGGCAGTGTGTGCCTGCATCCAACACCAGTAGCACAAGGCTGCATATGGCTGGGCTCGGTTTGGACTGGAGGAGAGCTTGACTGCAGCTCAGAGGGAAGTGGTCTCATCCTCACACATTGCTGGAACATGAAAAACCAGGACTTCTTATTTCTGGGTCTGCTCTGCCCAGCACTTGTGTGGTGCCTTCACTGCCTCTGGGCCACCTTCCCCCTTCTCCTCTGTTGCCTATTTACAGTTCACAGGAGCAGACACTCGAGACCTACATACAAAACAGGGGTATATTCTATGAAAAGTTTTATCTAATTTTGTTTCTGGAACATAACACATAGGATGATGAAAGCCTGGTTTTCAGTGGAGTACAGACTTGTTTCTTAAATTGCATGAAATTAAATAAAACCCGAGCTGCCAGAAACTCAGCATAAACAGTGGGCTAAGCAGAGCTACATCACTGAGCACTAGGTGCAAGCAGGATGGTGAACATGAACGTGACTAGCACTTACCACACCTTTGCTATTTGTGATAGAAGAGAAGCCATAGGTTATGAGCCCTCCTCCATCGCCATCATTCCATGGTGCTGTGTGAGTCAGGGAGCGGAGCATGGAGGAACACAGGCAGAGTTGCTGGAGGGAGTATCACTGTGCTGTATGGTCAGTATTAAGGTCAGTATTGAGCTTTATTAAGTGATCATTGAGGTGGAAACAGGCCAGGTTTGTGATGCTGTACATGAATGACACCAGCACTACCAGGGCTCCACCTCACTGTCTGCTCTGAACCCACGTGGAAAAGCTGTCTTTGCCTCTTCACCTCCACCACCTTAAAGCTGGGGCTAAAAATAAGACAAGATAAACCCTGGCAAGCACAACCTTTCTTTTCATTAACATTTTAAATGGTTATTTTTATTGGTACATTTAACTAACACTAACTTATCCATGGGAAGAGAATTTGGCTGTTAACACTGGCATCTGTCTTACAAACTGAAGTTTTGCATTTGGAGAGGTGTGAGCATAACCTCAATAGTATTGCTTTCTAACAGCAGACTCATTAACATTAATTCCTTCTTTTAGTTTTATGAAAAGCTTTTTGTATCTGTAACAATTATTAGATGTTCCCCATTCTGACTGAAAAAGATACATAGGAAATTATTAGCAGTGATGCAGACCTACCAGTAGATAAGAATCTAAATTCTTAGCACTTACCATAACTCAAAAGTTCCAGAAGAGTAAGAAAAGTGTTGAGATGTTCTGGGGACTGTGTTCTTCATCTTTCCTCACTGGAGAACTGTGTTAAAACTCAGCTAAATTGCAATTGGAAATTAATTAAGGGTTATGGTGCTCAAAGGCCACAGAAAAATGTGTGTTCATAAAAATACCTTGCAATTCAGCCAAGATTGGCTTTTGCTATCCAAATCAGGCATTGTCAGAATGGTTAAAAATCTGGATTTAGAGAAATGAACTCTGATAGATAAAATCAGACCATATTTGCCACAGCTGTGCAGTGGTTGACACTATTATGAGTGACAGGACTTGTTACTTGTGCTCACTAGCACCTGGAATCACAAGGCAGCATTTTTGTCTTAGACATACCTATCACCATTTAAGGGGGCAGTAAAAATAAATTAAAATAAATTTGATATTAAATTTGTGAGACTTGTTAAGGATAGAATAACTTTTATTAAAACAGAAAAAAAATATTCTGTATTAAAACACTCTTATCAATGCAACATAAAACCAGATTGAATATTTGACATAAAAACAATGAGTAGCCAGATAACAAAATAATCCTTCTCAATGAGTAACACAAGCTCTTGGCTTGAAGCAAACTGCTTGCAAGCAGTTGAAAAAGGGGTGCAGGGGGAGTTCGGAAGCTGCAATGACTCCTGGTGGCCAGAGGGGGCGTTGGGGAGAAGAGGGGGCAGTGTGGAAAGCAGGGAAAGTGAGGAAAAAGATCTGAGGTGACTGGAGTTTTGTGGAGAAAACCGTTGGTCTTTCAGAGGGTCCCCTGAATGATGATTCCAGAGAGCAGAGGGAAGCTGGGAGGAGAGGTTCTTTTCCCAAGGAAGGAGGAGAGGTTCTTTTCCCAAGGAAGGGGAGAACCACGGAGACGTGGAGTTGGTAGGGGTAGGGGAATCCTGAGAGGGGAGAGGAGGGGGAAGGAAATTGGGCCCCCCACGAGATGGGATTGGGATTGACTGCAGAGAGGGAGAGACCCCGGGATGTCTGTGGGCCCCAGGAACCAGAGGGAGATGGGGGAAAAAAAAACAAGGGGAGGTTTTGGAGCGGTGTCACAAAAAAGAGAGAGAGGGAGAGAGAGAGAGAGAGAGACAGGCTAGGGTTATGAGGAAGGAGGGCAGGGTATGTTTTCCAGCCAAACCAGGAGCTCGTAGTGCAGGAGGGATTTGAGCTGATGCCAAAGCACTGCTTTGTTTGATGTCAGAGAGCAGTCTCCAAAGTCCCGGTCCTGGCTCACACGGTCAAGATGGCATCGGCAGGATCCCAAGTTGCACATGTCCTCCCCTTAATTCAGCAGCAGCCAAGAGAACCTGGGGGCTTGGCTGGGCAGCATTTTTATACCCTCTGTCCAGTCCCGGCATTCCTCGCATCTCACGCATGCATGTATGTCTCGTTCCCACCCCTCTCCCCGCCTTGGAGAGGCGTAGGCTTTTATTCTATTGGTCCATTATTGTTCTGCCTAATTCTGGACTCATACAGCGGGAAGCTTCCTTTGTCTGCTCACCATGTGCCCCGACCAAGATCATGCGCCTCCCCCCAACCCCGAACCAGGACTCCCCAGCCACCCCTGAGCCACCGGGGAGGGGGCACGGGGCTGCAGACATCCCGCAGGGCCCATGCCAAGCCAAAGCGGGCGACAAACCCGGGGCTGCAGGCGCACCACGGATCTTGCGCTGAGCTGGGCGCACGGCACTGCTGGGCACTGCGAGGATGGAAGGGAGCTGCACACACTGTGAGGGGGCAGTGAGCCTGGGTGGGCAGCAATCCCTGGCACTGCAGGGAACAGGGCCGCTGTGGGACACCTCCCACAGAGACACTGCCAGGCGCCGGGCTCGAGGGGGCTGCGGACACTGCAGACATGCCACGGGCTCCGCGGGCGGCTCCCACTGCGCGGGGCTGGAAGTGCGGTGCTGTGGCACCGGGGCCGCACTGGGGGCTGGCAGCAGCAGCAGTGCGGCGGAGCCGGCACTCCCGCCCCCACCCCCCGGATTACCCTTCGTGGCAGCAGCGGCCCGAAGGGGCTGCTGCCGCAAGCAGCGGCCACGGTGGGGGAATGGGCAGCTGCAGAGCTCTGCTCCCAGGAACCCCCCCCACGGCAGCGCACTGAAATGGGCTCTGGGCTGGGCGTGCACACAGCTTTCCCGCTCCCCACCCTGGGGAGAGGGAGGACAGGGGTGAAGCTGGGCTGGGGGGCGTGGGGTGCCCCCTTCCCCATACCAGGGTGCCAGCCGTGACTCCGCCCCTGCTGTAAACAAAAAGCAAGTTTTCCACAGTGCAAAACAAACCATAACATTATCCATCCCTAAAACTTTCTTTTCCCGTAACCACAAGTTAAGAAATGAATTTAAACTTTCAACTATATACATATATACAATAAATACTGATTTGAACTTAAAGGACATGACAGATGGAGTTCATGCAAGTGTCAGGTTTACCATCCTCCTGCATTACCCACAAAGTGTTACCTAGCACCTGGAATCACAAGGCAGCATTTTTGTCTTAGACATCCGTATTTTGATACTTGTGATGTGAAATAAGGAATTCTTCTTCTATAAAACTTATCAAAATGTGACATTTCAGGCTGGGTTATCACAAAAGCACAGAATCATTAAGGTTGGAAAAGACCTCTAAGACCATCAAGTCCAACCTTTGACCAAATACCACCATGTCAATTAAACCATAGCACTAAGTGCCACATCCAGTCAATTCTTGAACACTTCTAGGATGGTGACTCCACCAATTCCCTGAGCAGCCCGTTCAAATGTTTAACCACCTTTGAAATGAAAAAATTCTTCCTGATGTCTAACCTGAATCTCTCCTGGTGCAGCTTGAGGCTATATCCTCTTGTCCTGCCTCTAGCTGCCTGAGAGAAGAGGCTGACCCCCTCCTTGCTACAACCTCCTTTCAGGTAGTTGTAGAGCGTCATAAGGTCTCCCCTGAGCCTCCTTTATTCTAGGCTAAACACCCCCAGCTTCCTCATCTGCTCCTTGCATAACTCCCCCTCTAGACCCTTCACCAGCTTTGTTTCCCTTCTCTGAACACACTACAGCACCTTCGTCTAGTGAGGGACCGAAAACTGAACATGGGATTTGAGGTGCAGCCTCACCAGTGCCAAGTACAGAGGGACAATTATTGCCCTAGTCCTGCTGGCCACACTAGTCCTGATACAGGCCAAGATGCCATTGGCCTTCTTAGCCACCTGGGCACACTGCTGGCTCATGTTCAGCTGCTGTCAATCAGCATCTCTAAATCCTTTTCTGCCAGGCAGCTTTCCAGCCACTTTTCCTCAGGTCTGTAGCACTGCATTGGGTTGTTGTGATCTAAGTGCAGAACTCAGGACTTTGCCTTACTGAATCCCATAGTGTTTGCAATCAGCCCATCAATCCAGCCTGTCCCTCTGCAGAGCTTTCCTACCCTCCAACAGATCAGCACTGCCACCCTGACTGCCATTTGCAAACTTACTGATAGTGCCCTCAATCCCTTCTTCCAGATCATCAATAAAGATATTAAACAAGAGTTGGCCCAACACCAATCCCTGGGGGACACTGCTAGAGACATGCAACTGGATGTGGCAGCACTCACCACCATTCTCTGGGCCCAGCCATCCAGCCAGTTTTTAACCCAGCAAAGAGTGCACCTGTCCAAGCCATGGGCTGCCAGCTTTTCCAGGAAAATGCAGTGGGAGACAGTATTGAAGGCTTTACTGGAGTTCGGGTAGACAACATCCACAGCCTTTCCCTTATCCACTAGGCAGGTCACCTGGTCATAAAAGGAGACCAGATTGGTCAAGCAAATATAAATCAAGATGGAAATATCACAGCTTATCACAAAATACAGACCCAAGCAACCCAGAAGCATTGGGGGAATTTTTCGGTGGTTGTAACATGGGATACATCTGAGAACCAGAAATTCCAATGACTTCCAGAGAAATGGCTGTACCTAACATCATGTTACTGATCTGTCACCTGTGTTATGAATTCTGTCCACACATAGCAGGTGTGGTATCTGCAAAAATTTGAAAACATGTTGGAGAGTGTGAGCCTTACACAATGCTTTCTAATGATTAATACTTTCATAGTGTAAGGTTTGTAGAATATTTATTGCTTTCTCTTCAAGAGTGCTGCCTTTCCTGTTTCACTTAAAAATGATGCAATGACCAGGAAATTAGAGGAATGAATGTTTGAACCATTATCACAGGTGCTAATTGAAATGCATAATAGAGTTGTCATACATTTCAATAACATTATTGATAAATCTGATTTTAGGTTTTTTAAAATATTACAAATAATGAAAAACACTGACTAGGAATAACATTACTCTGCCAGATGAAAGCAACTCCAAAATTGTTACAGAGCTGGAGGGCAGAAAGACAGCCTTTAGGCTTGGTTTGGAAATTACACTGGGTGCTGGTTTTCTGATGCAGCTCTCTGCCTGGGACATAAAGGTTGCAGTCCCTGATACCTGTGGTTATAGGCTGCAGTACAGCCTATAATGGGAAAATGGGAGAGTTTGTAGAAGTCATTGGCAGAAAGTGGATGGTCTCATCTTCTTCTGCAAGCTCAGCATTTGGATCTATGTTTTCCATCTCATGGATCCCAGCCTCCAAGGCTGTTTCTTTAGCTTGCAACCCATTTTGCAAACCAGTCCTCCTAGATGGAGAAATCACTCCAGGATCTGAGCCCCTTGAGGATGCCACACAGACAGAGGGTCAATGGGGATGCACAAGGTACTGGACAAAAGTGCAGGAATCCAGCAGAATCTCACTTCCTCACAGTGCACCTGTCTTCCAGTCCTGGCCCTTCATTCCACCCTACATGGTCACATATAGCTCTAATAGTTGTGCAGGCTTGTTTCCTCTAGATACCTGAATTGAGTCCGGTTATATTTTTGCCCTATTTTGTTATGTTCCCCTCCCAGCACCGAAGCCATGCACTTTGTCTAGCATCAAAATGTTTATGGGGAAAAATGGTCTAATCCCCACTGCAGGCAACTGGCAGAGTCAGGACCCAAAGATACATGTCATTATGAGAGAAGTTATTTTGCTTTTAGGCTAACAGATATGGCAGCACAGAAAGCAAGGATCTTGCATCAAAGAATCTGCAAGGGGTAATCCTTCCAACCCATCCCTCCCCATTCCCTGGACAAGCGAGGACATGGAAAGTAAGCACACTGAAATGGCCATGGGGAGAAACTCTGACATCAGCTGGGTTTCCCCCATCCACTCCCACCTCCAAAGACCTGTTCTCTTGGTGTCATACAGGGGCAGAGGAACACTCAGGGATCCTGGCAGAGAAGCAGGAGGTCCTCTTCAAGAGGATAGTGGGAGCCCTACCTCCACCTGACTGTCTGCCAGTCAGCACACTTCCACTGCCATCTGGCAGCACACAAAAACCTCCTAGATGTGCCAGAGTCTGCTGCAAGTAGCATCATAAGCCAGGTTATACAATGAGACAGCTGGGTACCTGGACATAAGGGTGGCACAACCATCATTACTGGAGAGACACACTGTCACCTATGAGCTGAAGGCAAGCTTGAGTTAAGACTATACATTTTCTCTGAAGTGTGGTTTGGAAAGTCTGCTCAAATAAAGGTTGCCTTGCCTGCCTGTGGGTTCATCACCCATTTGCAGAGTGTCCTGAAAACTTCCAGCCGTGGAAAAACTCTCCAAGATCATCTGACTAGCTGCTGATTTTATTTGCTTGCATAACAGAGCCAAGACAAACCCCTTCCCAGCACTAGTGCTGAGTTGTCTGTCTAGTGAAGGAAGGGGTGGGTGCTTCACATCTTTCCATGAATTATACTTTACCCAACTTCAAATCTTCCTTCCATCACAGAGACTTGCACACCTTCAGCACAGTGCCCTGCCACTGAACACATCTCTTCTCCATGGCACAGAAGCGAAGGTGTCCAAAGGATCATTGCTGGAAGCAGCGGCTAGTGCCAAACCCAGCTGCACCCCTGGTACCTCAGCGTGGCGTGTTGCCTCTCTCACTGTGGCTGAGGCAGAGCCAGGAGCAGTGCTGCTGTTTCTGTCCACAGCACATGGTGGGGGTGAACACAGTGCCATGCTCTTGAAGCAACCTGCTCTTGCTGGTAGTGGTGTGGTGCTCTTCTGCAAGGTTTTTCTGGGGCAGCTGTTGGCACAGTAGAGCTGCTGACAGGCATCAGAGCAAGCCTCCCACACATCAGGATGGGGTTCCAGCTGACACAGCCCTGGTACCTGACAGCATAAGCTGTTCTGTGTGCTCTGTTAGCAGGACAGATCATATGCTGGAGCCCAGTCAGGCCTTTTATTGCCAAGTGATCTGGCAGCAAGTGGTTGTGGGAGGAATCAGTGTGCACGCACGGCCTTGGGCTGCTGTCTACATGAGGATGATGTAGTGGGGCATCTCTCTAGGGAGATGCATCTCTTGGTGTGCTTGGGAACTGGAGGGCTGCAAAGAAGACATGGGGACTTGTGCTGCTGGCTGCAGAGATGGGTTCACTTCCTGGGGGGCACAACCAAGCTCCTCTTTGTAAGAAGCTTGTGGCTGAGAGCCAGCTCCTGGCTCCAAGCAAAGGCCCAGAAGCTCAGCAGGCATTTTCAGTGCTGTCCAAAGCCTTCCTTCTCTGTTCTTGTTACCCCCATTAGCTGTTGAAATGGAAAGATACCAAACATCTCTGGGAAGGGGTTGTAACACTTTCAGATAGTTTTGTAACTGCTCTAAAGCACCTCCCTGGCCTCTGTCCTAGAGAACTATCCCAGGCAGAGATGGGTCCTTGGGCAGCAGAGTGATGAGGTGTCCTGAGGCAGCCAGATCAGACTAACAGCAGCTGATTGCTACTGAGTGATAGCAAAGTTAGCAAACCAAGAGGTACTAAGGAGAGTGACAGAAGAAAGGGAGAAAAGGCACTGGAGGCACTTTGTACCTCTAATGATGACTGCAATGTGTCAAATGAAGGAAAATTAGCCCAGACAGACAAATGGAAACTCATTTCCAGAGGCACTGAATAAGACAAAATTACAATGAGAAGCTCAGGAGATTGACTCTGTAGCAATGAAACTTTATCTCCCAAGAAATCCAGTGCTCTTGCATACTCCCTTGCTCACTCTCTGTAGTCTAGGAGCTCTCCCTTCATGCCCTTTAGTGATTCCTCTTCCTCTCATATAAATACTGGAGCTGAGAAAAGATTTATTTAGAGCAGGAGGATCAATTTGCTTTGATGCTATCCTCCATCCCACCTTTTTTTAATTTGTGTCTGCAACAGTTTTTTACTACATCAGATGTGAACAGGAGCAGGAACTAATCACTACTCCAGTGGACAAAACCTGATGTTTTGCTCAGCTTCATGTAGCAGTCTGAGAAACTGGCATTGCCAGATCAAGTCTAGGGGGAGGTTTTGGCTTGGAACACAGAAGAGTGGCTGTGTACGACAGGTTTTGCTTGTATACCAGAGGAAATATTCCCCCTCTTCAGTTGGTTGTGCAATTTAAATTAATGAATTGCTGAACTCTGTGCATCTCCAAAACATTGACAATGCCATTGCACTCTCCTGCTTTGTGTCTGTGACATGTGGTTGTTTTTTAGACTAGTACCCTCCTGCCCCAGGAGACATAAGCTTGTCAGGGGTGGAAAGAAGTGCGTGTCATGGAGCAGGGAGTCTGTGCACTGCTCCAGGCATCCTTCTGTAGCTGGTACCTACTCCAGGGTCACCTGTGACTGAGGAACAAAACTTGACAGCCAGGCCTGCGTCTGTGCATTCAGTCAAACCAACGGAGTCATTTAGAGAGTGGAAAGTCTACTGCTGGGGACTCTTACTGTGGCAACAGTTTCTGTCCAATCCTTACAAACAGTAGGGATTCATACCAGAGGTAACCTAGTATCCAACTGAATTCCTTATGACACCTCCTGCTAACTATGCCAGACCTGATTTATTGCACTGGATTAAGCCTCACTATAAAAGTTTGATACCAGCTTGGTGCGAGAGTGGTGAATCAGGCAGGAGTGTTATTTCTTTTTCCTTTTTTTTTTCCATATATGTCCATTACAAATGTCTGTGGATAATCCCAAGAGAAACAGCAAAATTACACTATTTGTGCTCACCAATGGCTCTGTCATCTGGAAGGATTACTGTGATTACTATTCCATTTTTGTTCTAGGCACAGACACCTTCTTTAATGGCCAGATACCCACGTGGTGAAAATCAGCATTGGTATACCAACACCAACGAGTCTGCTGTGCTGGCTAATGAGCTCCTCTCCCATGGCAGAGTTACTAAATGTAGAACCTATCAAACAGAAGAGATTCCCTCATATCATATAACGATGGGACCCTGTGTCTGACAGGTGCCACAGAGGCAAAAGGCGGGTATAATATGTGGCATCTACTTTGGAGGCCTGAAGTCATACTGTTCCATAACGGCAAATCTAATCTAGAAATTTAATTTGCAGGACATTTAGCTGAGCTGCCCTTTGTTCAGCAGCCCTTGAGAAAGGCTCCCTGGGTTGTGATTGCTCTGTGCACACTCTGTATTTGCAACAGAACCCCTGACGGTGGGCTCACTGGTCCCTCTGGGGCTGGTTGCATGTCTACATCCCTCCAATATCAGCAAATTACCACTGGCAAACCCATCAGAGGTATGGGCAGTGGCTTAGTCTCACTCAGGTGAGTGGCAGGTACCAGGCTGCTCTAGGAACTTCCTTCTAATGAGCAAATCAGCTAAATCAAAACCACTCCCCAGACGCTTCATGGACAGATAAAAGAAGTGTTTGATGGGTGCTCAGCTCCCTCGTTTTCTACTCTTATTCTCTTGCTTCTCTGTTATTGGAATCTCCTTTCCACCTTTATTGGGTTAAGTAGTTAATTTCCTTGCAGGATTAGTGTTTGTCTCTTCCATTTCTGTTTCACATGCATGAGTTTGTTGAGCAAACACAACCCATTTGGCCCACATTGATTATTTATGAAGATGGGAACCTTTTATCTCAGCTGCTTAGTAACTTCACTGTGATACAGAGAGAGGCTGTCTGCAAGAAGCTGCACGTCTTGCAAGAGCTGGTAGACAGGGAAAGAGGTTGAGGCATTTCAGCATCTGATAGGAAGGGAGTAGGGAAGGGAGACAAATCAGGCTGAACTCACTGTAAAGGGTGATTTATCTATAATGCTACATGAAAATGTGGGTAAAATGATACTCTTGGGATTTGATAGCACTTTGTATTCACCTTGCAGAAGTCCTAAGAAATTATCAGTAAAGAGTGAGGCCCATTATTATAGATTCCAACAAGAGGAGATGAAATTTCAGGAATGAGGGACAATAAGAACATGGCTTGTGTACTTGAAGATGCTCTACAGTTGCCTGCATGCTGGCTGTACAGCCTGACTCTGTGAGTGAGGGCAGAGCCAAAAAGAACAAAAGATTTCCAGTTCAAGCCAGGCTTAGTGGGAGAGGCATTGCAACCCTCCAGTGAGATTGTATACCGTGATTTCTGCAAAGCCAGGCAAGTCACGCACTTGTAATGGGTCACTGAGACCTGGTCAGGTGGAAACAGAAAATTACTTTCCCTCCTGAGCCTCTTCCCTTTCCTAGCCCAGTTTTTTGTATTTTTTTCTCCTTTTGTTGCCTATCTACTCACATTGCACTCCACTAGTCCAGAAGATAGGAGAAGTAATACATCTGACCAAGTGTTCACAAAGATATTTGCAGAGGGTCAGCAGTATAAAATATCATGCTATTGAGAGGATCCATTGTCAGGATACAAGATGCAAATACAAGGCTGGTAGCCTGGAAAGGTGGTGTCCCTTTCCTGTACACATAAGTATGCAGGAAGGCAAATTCATTGTGTGTTGGAACCTTCTCTAGAGCAGAACAAATAAATCAACACTAAAGGACAGGAGCTGAACTGTTTCATGAATGGAGATGCTATTACAGTGCACTGCAAACAGGATAATGGAATATCAGCTCAAATTTCATTTTACTGTTACTACTAAATCAAAATCCTACACAGAGTTTAATATAGTTCTCCTAAAAATTTCCTGTCACTTCTGCTCTTCCCTTCATCCAGCGACAGCTGAACATGTCAGATTCCAATCTGTCCCACAGCTTATGAAAAAAAATGTTTTATGGAAAAAATATTTTATAGGAACATAAATTTAAATGCTGTTCCAGCATCACTGCCTTTCAGACAGAAAATGTTACAGGAGCTGCCTTTTAGGTGACCGGCCAGAATACAGTATGGTTAATGTGAGGAAAGAAGGAGGGCACTCTGCCCCCCCTCTTTAACTGCCTGTCATCAGGGTGTGCCACGATATTCCCTGGTGGGAGGAAAATAGGACAAGGACAGGGCATATCTGGGAGGCATCTGCAGTCAGTTAAGGAAGCACATGTATCGTGGGTCTTCAGCTGGGTTTGGCAAAGCACAAGTCCCAAGGTTCTCTGCCATCATTTATGGCTTTCTGAACCACAAGCAGGGCAGCAGGGATAGCTGTTGAGGGAGGCTGATGTCTCTGTGGTGGGTATGCAGTGCCTCTACCCCAGCATGAACTATCAGAGCCAGCTGTGAAAGGAGATTGTACAGCTTTCAGGGTCCCTCGCAACTGAACCAAGTGCATGCACCATGAGCAGGTTCTGCTTTTCGCCCAGCCACTAGCAAGGCTTTCCGTGAGGGTGGCTGAACAAAAGGCAAATCTAATTTTCCCCTCCAGCAGTCTCAGCAGCAGCAGAAAGCAGGGCTGATCTGTTTTGAGCAGCGCAGGGAGGCTTTGCTGTGGCTGCCATGCAGGCTGCAAGGCTCTCTGGCTGCCCCATCTCCAAAACCCACAGTGCTATGGGGTGCTGCTGCCCACCCCCAATCACTGATTCAGTAGTTCTTTGCCTTCCCTATGTTAAGGCGTTCTAAAATACTCATTTTCTTTCCCTATCACACCAGCTACTGTATCACCATGTGGCAAAGGCTGCCCAGTGCAGCTGGCCATCACAGGTTGGATAGCAGTGACTTTTAAACCTAGATATTAACAGGAGCGTAAGGGGTGCCTGACTGTGCCCACGTGCAGTGCTGAGGCTCTGTGCACAGCTCAGCTGATGCAGAAGAACTTTTCTGTGAGTACAAGCATATTCAGAGTGGCAAGGACAGGATGCTCTATTTGGGAAAATACAGAGGGAGGCAGCATATCGAGCTGGTACGTGCTCTCCTGAGGCACTTTCACTTAGCAGAGCGTTCACCTACAGAGATGGCCCCAAGAAGCCTTGGCCCTGATGGGTGTTTTGCTTACACAGGTATTCCCAAGAGATCATCTCTGGAGACAATTTAGCCTGAAAAGACAGCTGTCTTCATGGCATGTATTTCTAGCAAGGCTTAAAAGTATGTTTTATTCCCATTCCTTCCCCTGCAGAATAAATGCTTCAGAGCAGAGTAGTTACTGATGTGATCGGCCTAAAATCCTGAGAGATGAGCTCATTTATGTTCTCTGCCACAGCCTCTTCCCGTGCCCCTGGGCAAGCAGCAGAGCCCTGCTGCCCAACCAGGAGGTAGGTATCACAAAATGTCTTGAGGATCTAAGCCTTCACAGCCCTGTGTTGTGGTAATGATCCTTCAAAAGACGCTCCAGGGGTTGTGACAATAACATTGATAAGAGTACTGACAGCTCCCTGATGCAGTGGGATAGAAATGCTGTGATGCTAAGGATGGCAGACTTCTGAGGTCTGGAGGCATCACCAGTGATGTGAGACATTCCTTAAGTCTTGGCATTAGTAACACCAAGCTTGAACAGCTAGAGCTGACCAACTACTTGGGCACCCAAATGCTGCTTGAGCATCTTATTTACTTGTGATGGCAACCAACAGCCAAGTGCCTGTGTGAATAAAGTCCTGTTCATAAAAAGTGTCTTAAATAGCAAATAAATTGGGATGTGGAAGATTCAGTAAAATGGTTTCTGGCCATTTTAGAATTTTCCTATGTGAACAGAGAGAAAGAGTCACACTTCCTTTGTGTAAAAATGCCTGGATGGAGAAGTGAACCTGTGTGGGAGCTTCTTCGTTGTTTCAGATCAAAATACTGGTTTGATTATGTCTCTATTTCAGGGCACATTTGACACCAGGATTTGTATTTTAAATGGAGACTTCTTGCCATGTGATGACAAGCACAGTCAGGACAGGTTCTGCTAACCCCTGGTTCTGGGTTCTGAGTTCTGGGGTCCCCAAGCTCCACGAAAAAGCAGTAAGGAAAGGAAGTCAGCTGCAGTTGTCTGAAGAGTCCAAACTTTGTCATGCTAGCAGATGGTAATTACAGAATGATGAGGGGAAGCCTGAATTTTTCTTCCACCTGTGCTTACCACCTCTGTGAAATCACCTGAGAAGTTACACGTGGGATTGTTTGCTGTGGAGCTGATAGCAAGTGCACGGACTGAAAATGAAGACATGACCATGATCTTTGCAGATGCCCACAGCCTCAGTCCAGAAGATCCTTCATAAAAGTTGTGTTGAGCTATGAATGGTGGTCTTTCTTATGAGAGATGCACTTTGCTTCCTCAGAAAGTGCTTTCTTTTCTTACCTCAGCAGTGAGTTCTCTGACTGCCTCAGCTAAACCAAGCAGTCCTTCTCTTCTTCTGGAAGTGCTTATCTGCTGAGCACCTGGATGTGCCAGGGTGAAGCTCATAGAAAGCAAAACTTCATAGTTTCATAGTTCTTGGTACTTAGATTCTTGGTTTGTGCCTTTTCTAGAGAGAGAGTTAATTGCCAGACTATGGACCCAGTGAGTTTAAACTTCTGATCTGGCTCATTCATTTTTCTATCCTGCATAGAGTGCTACGAAAAGTCGCAGGTAGCCAAGTCTCACTCTGAGGTGCTCTCTGTTTCTGCTTATGCACTGCTGTTCCTTTACAAACTTCTCTCTTCCTTCCTGGAAATAAATAAATAACCAGACAATGCAGCATCTCATGTGTAAGGGCTCAAGCTCTATATCATGAGCTGTTTTTGGCGGTAGAGGAAAAACATGCAGACTCATTCATAGAGATGCTGCGTGGAGCTGCTGTGGAAGAGCTTGTGGGCGTATGATGAATGCTTAGTAATTAAGCTGACTCTGGGCATGCTGATTATCATTTCAGGGAGATGTGGAACATCCTGTAAATACTTGCATAAACATCTGATTCCCAGGACACACGCAAGCACATGCACACTTCTGTGTGTGTGTGTGTGTGTGTGTGTGAGAGAGGTAAGGGGAAGCAGCCTGATAAGTGTTTTGGGAGTAAGAATATATAGATTGTGTTGCATCTGTAACTTCATTTCGGTTTTTAATCCTGCAGGGAGGAACCACAGCAATTTGTACATTTATAATCTTGCTTTCTGTTTCTGTCACCCAGAGCAAACAACTCACTAACATGAAGATTTTACTCTTCTTGTTCATCAAGATAATCCAGAGAGATTGTGATAATCCAGAGAGAAGCCAAGTGAACTTGGGAGCCCCTTGCTGAGAAACTCATGCCCAGAACTCAGAGGGTGGTGGGGTGCTGGAACAGGCTTCCCAGGAAGTGGTCACAGCACTAAGCCTGACACTGTTCAAGAAGCATTTGGATGATACTCTCAGGCACACGGTGTGACTCTTGGGGATGGTCCTGCACAGGGCCCAGAGCTGGACTCGATGATCCTTCTGGATCCCTTCCAACTCAGCATATTCTGTGATTCTGTGATCTCTCGTACTTTTTGCTGTTATATCACTGTTGGTCTGTTTTCCTAGAGCACTATCTCTACTGTAGTCCATGGAGGCCTTGTTAAAAATTTACTCAGGACTTTCAGCTGCAAGTTTTAGGAGTATGACTGCTACAAAAAAGGGTTTGACTTTGGAGCAGAGAGTTGTATCTGCGCCCACCCCCAAAAGGACAGAATCATAGAATGGTTTGGGATAGAAGGGTTTTTAGAGATCATCTGGTGCCAACTCACATGCCATGGGCAGGGGCACCTTCCACTAGAATCTTAGAGATACTTGGTCCTAGACTTTGGTGGGGAAATATCAGTTAGTTAGACTATTAGAGGACTGATTTAGTACCTACCAGGTTTGAAAAATATTCGGACATCCCACCTGCCCCAATCTTTTGGGACATTTCATGCAACAGAGCGCAATGGCACTATTTATTATACCCTTTCTCCACACTTCCCAGCAGGATCCTTGCTGTGTCAGGTACTGCAGACAGAGCATGTAAAATCCAACACGCTTCTGTACTGTCTGATGGAAGTTCTGGACCTTCCCTAGCACAGCATTAGTCCTAAGGCGAGGAGGAAACTAATTGCCTCCAGGCATTTTTGTCAGCCTGTGCAATTCTTACAGAGCTCCTGGCCTTGCAAATTATGAAGATGGGCAGGGAGACAGATGTGGGTGTATCTGTGTGACAGGGGTGGGAGCAGCAACTCCAGATAGCACAGTCTGTTTAATTGGTTTCCTTCCTTTCCTACTGTATTAATCACCTCCTTGTGCATGCTGTTGAGGGCTCATTTCAAGTCATTTTGCAGACCTACTCAGAGATACAGAGTGCAGCCCAGGAATGGATCACCTTCCAGCAGTCCTGGTCAGAGGCACAAGTCCCTTTATCTGTCTCCATGGCTCCACAGCAGCCTACTTTCCACCCAGTCCCTCTTCGATGCTCACTAATGGAGAAGGAGGTAAGCATGAAATGGACTGCTAAAACCTATGAATATTTCAGAGGGAAAAGTCAAGGGACTCCATTAAATCCTCTTCAGTCTCTGCAAATGGAGCTGGGGGGCGGGTGTGCTGGTTAATGAGAAACACCAGCGCCGTGTGACCGCATGATGCTTTCCAAAGTCTCCCTTTTGCAGTGTCCCCATTGAGTCACCCAGCACTGCTGCCATCCTCTCCTTCCTCAGAAAAGAACTCTGCCATCAGCCGTGTCTCCTGCTGCCTCAGCCTGCCCCTACATACCTACCTGATATTCACCACCCGGTTCACCTCAGTTGTCCTCAGATGTACCTCTTCCCGCTATCACGCTCAGAGCATGCCAGACTCCCCCTGAGCTGCCCAGCATCCCGATGTCCTACAGCAGCCCATCAGCCACCAGTACAATGTTTACCAGCATTCCTTCCAGCTCACCTGGCATCTTCCCCCAAGCCCTTACCAAGCCCCCATCCTCCTCACAGCCTCCTCAAGACGGCTGTTACCCACTCCCGTCAGCAAACAGCCAGAGTGGCGGCAGCTTTCAGAGCAGCAGACAGAGCCTGACAGCCCCATATGTTTTGACAGAGACAGTTCCTCCCTCTAATGGGCCCAGAGGAGCACGGCTTTCAAAGGATTCAGTGTGGAAGTGACAGGCTGGAAAGTCTTATTAATGGTCTCTCTGCCAGTGAGGAGCAGGGAGGCAGAGTGTGCCAACAGCCCAGTGGTGCAGCTGTCCTGCCACAGCCAGGCAGAGCCAGTCCTTCCCAGCCACCAGCATCCCACCACAGCCCATGCACTGGTGCTACATGGCAGCTAGGGAGCTGAACCCTTCACTTGGATGTGAGATGGGTTGGCGATGCCCCTGGAGTCTTTGGCTTTTTTCCTAGAGACCAGTCAACATGCAAGATCTTTCAAGACCATGCACTGTGCATTCCATCCTGTTTTTCCAGCCCCAACTCCGAAGCATGCTGTGTGGGGTGTCTGGCACCAGTCTTGGCTGTCGTGCATGGAGAGGAGCCTGGGGAAGAAAACCCACAGCTCTCTAGTCTCCTCTCTTTCTGACACTGAGAAATGGTGAGGCCCAGGAATCCAAAGTGTCAGTGTGCAGAAACTGGTCACCCCTTTTGCCGGGTGCTTGCATTCAACCAGGAATTGTCTTTTAGTCTTTAAGTGACCTCTAGAGAAGGTGACCTGTTATCACTCACAGGGCTGCTTCTCACAGATGTCTTCTCCATGGCTTCCAGGAACACTGGTCCTCCACATCCAAAGGCACCAGTGTCTCCCCTGTTAGACACCAGCACCCCCTTAGTCCTCCACCAAATGTGGCAGTTTCTTAGCTTTCACTGTGTTTTTCCTAAATCGCTCAGGTCTGCCTCAAAATCAAAGAGATCCAAGAAGGAAAGCCTGAGGCTCTGAGCAAACGTAAGGAAGAACACTCTGCCCCACAGCACCCACAGGAAAATCATCTCCACATTTAAACATGAACTGCTGCACAGAAAGGTGTTCAATGAGGCTTACTGAAACTTAAGCCACAGACTGACTGTAAGCAGATAAATGGCCAAGGATGGGCATACTCGGTGTAGAGGGGGAATACAGAACCCTCTCTGTTAGACCTCTCCTCCAATTAGAGGACCCTTCTGGGTCAGGGTTCTGAAGATGGCCACAAAACCCTTCAGAATATGACTGTCTCAAGACAAAAAAAGCATAGAAAGGTCTCAGCAGAGAAAGACCTCACCAGCAGTTTTCAGTTCACCCCAATTAACCCTTCCTTGTTATCCAGCCAGTGATGACCTGTACCACCTTTCCTCTCTCGCACCACAGATAATGAAACTTATCTCTCTCTTGGCTTAGCATCCACCCATTGCTCCTGAAGTGCTAATTATATTTTACTCATAACTTTCTTAATCAACTACCATAATTAAGTTAAGCAATGTCTTTCTACCCGTACCCAGCTTGTAGTTTGGATTTGTAGGCTGGTGCATTTGCAGAGACTCAAGTAACTGAAGCCTGTTTCTGCAGCTATGGCAGTCTGTCTTGTACAAGCTACCACCTCTCTGCAAACCCTGCCTCTCAGCTAGAGTCAGTGATGTTCCTCTGAGAGAAATGGGCTGTTACTTCCTTGTCTCTCTTATTATTCACCATTCCATGCCAAGGTAGATGAAAATTATTTCCTCTGTAGTATAAAAAAGATGGCCTACATAGAGAAAAATAATTTTATTTTAATAAACAAAAGTGATCTTAGGTACAGAACTGCATAAATTCTTTTGGCTTTTTCTGCTCATCTTCAAAAAGGGAGCAGTCCCTGTCAGACTGGAAGCCAGTTCCACGTACAGTGGTAAAACAGGGCAAAGTGTTGCAGATTGTGAGATTGTAAATTTCTGTTACAGAGTGCTTCATGTTCCCTGCTGGGTAAAGAAAAGCAGACTTAGACATTTGAGTGAGTGTATGAGAAACACTGGTCTTTTGCCAGTGACTTTAGTAGAGCAATGGAGGTGGCAAGTCTGCCACAAAGCTGTTGGCATTCTCAAAAACCAGGAAAACCTGAGGTTCCTTTTGCAGTTTCCCCAAGGAGAGGAAGTCTGCTTAGAGTGGGCTTAGCCAGGAGACCACTACAGGAATGGGAAACACTCATGTCTCAGAAGCTGGGGAAAGGCTGTCAGTATGGTCCATGAATGTGGGAAGATATCTAAAGGGAGTTCACATGGGCAGAGAGGCAGTTGTGGGGAATTGAACACCCAAGGTGAGTTATGGGTCATTTTCTAAAATTCAGGCAGAAAGTTTATTTCTATCTTGCAATGGAAAGAGTGTGGCACTGGAAATCATGTAGAACAAGCTTTGTGTGCCTGGTTAAGAAGTCTCTGGTGGAGATTTACATTAGGCTGAGTATTTCAGCTGACACATGTGCCACAGGACAACTGTTCAGCCTCCTGCCCTCCCCCTCCACTGTGTAGCAAATAAAAGAGTGCAAGGCAGCCATGCTACCTCAAGACAATTATTTGCTTGGAGAGAGGTCCTTGACTGCCCCTTTACAGGTGTCTTGCCCCACAGAAGCAAAGCCAATCTGCCAGGGTTGAACCCTGAAATCTAGTGATGTGGCTAATTGAAACCACTTGATTTTGAATGCTAAATATTTGTTTGCACACAAGCTGGAGTCCACGCCTTTTTTGGAGAAGCCATGAGGCAACTGATGATTACATGAAAGAATACAGACATCTAATTGTGTCATTTGTAAATTGGCACTTTGTCCAGAACCCATGTGAGGTGCTGAGGTCTGCTCTGTTTCCCAGGCAGCTCCTTGGAGCCTCATCAGGAATTTTCCTGGGCCCTTGCTAAGCCAGCTGCTGTATTTCAGAGATGAGTTACAAGTGATTTCTAAATATTGGTTGCAAAGCTTCCTGGGATAAATAGATGTGATAAAAATGCTTGATTTCAGCTTTGGTCTTGAGCTGCTGACAAATACAGCACAGCATTAAGTCAGCAGCATGGCACAGCTTGGGCAGCAGTTCCTGCTCTGTTCATATTTCATTGCACTTGGCACAAAGTTGATACTGAGGGAAATAACTTGGTGGGACTTCTTAGGTACTGAAATATATATTTCTATCTCAAACTTTCTGGAGTTTCCCAGTGAACTACTGAAGATTTAAATCCAGTGAGGAATTTGATACCTTTAGGTACTCTCGAGCAAGGTTGCCTAACTTCTTTACATTGAGGGTGGTAGAGCACTGAAACAGGGAGGTCATGGAGTCTCCCTCCCTAGAAATATCCAAAATGCATCTGGACAGATTCCTATGTCACCTGCTCTAGATGGCACTGCCTTGGGGTGGTGGGGGGGTGGTGGACTATATGATCCACAGAGTTTCCTTCTAATCCTAACAATCCTGATTATGCAGCTGTTTAAGAAAAAAATTAAAAAATTCCATTTTGTACTAACTTTTCCTTAAACATTACTGGATGGTGACCCACATTCCCACCCAAGCAGAGTTCCTGACTTGGAACATCCTAGGCCCAGATATGACCATGAACATTTGGTGCCAAAGCACAGCTTTTCTTAGTTCAGCCTGTTTTTTAGGCAGTGCCCAAGCAGCCCCAGGCCAGCCCTTCTGGGGTCGATAGCATCTGTGGGGATGTCTATGTCATGTATTATAAATACTCAGTACTTTTACATGGGAGACCAAGTCTTCCATCAGGCCTGTATCTTCTACCTTAAGCACAATAAAACCATACCAGGCCTTTTACTTCACCATTTCATTTTAACATAGCTTTTTATCTAGACAGAATAAGTAGAAAGCATTTCTTTCCACAGTATTAGGACTTGACTGAGAAGGTCAGGGGAGAATGGAATGAGATTTTTTTGTAAAAGCATTGAAATCTTATGCAAGGGAGAAATTTCTATTCCAGGAGCAAATAATTGCACACAACTGCACGTATATATAAGTGAGAGACTTTATTTGAACCAATTTTTCAAATACAGACATCTGTATTATTCTCACTTCTCGGGAATGTTTTCTGCTCATTTTTGAAGCTTGCAACCTTAGGACAATATTCAGGACATATGTGTACATTAGATCTCTGCAGATGGACACATTCATAATGCACAAGTACAATGAGTGAGAGACTCTTTCCAGATCCTCACACAAGAGCATCGGAAATGGGCCGCTCTAATCATCAAGTTCTGCTCTTATTAGCTTCCAGACACGTCACAGTTCTTGATACTCTCTAGGCTGTAGCCACCTTCTTCAGGCCCCAATTTACTACTGTTACTTCAGCTGTATGCCAGTGTAACTCCTCAAAATAGGGCTTAGCTGATGCACAGGGATGTGTTTTATTCATTGGGAACAGGCATGAGCAGAAAAACCAAGCTATTGAGTGAACGCTTCACCTGGGATTTTCTTTTGTGAGAGTAGTCTAGGTCTCAGGCTGGGGTTTCTTTTGTGGAAGTGACCAGTGGTTCTGGGTGTGTAATACATGAATCTTGATGTTCAGAGCATACAGGGGACCTGTGGCTTGGACCCCAGTGAGGTGTCTCTCAAGTTGGGCACTCCAGACGTGAGCCACTGGGGTCACTAGCCTGTTCTGCAAATCTCGACCTTCACCTCTTCTTCCAAGTATTGCTCAACAGAGGAATGTAGTAATAAAGCATTGTAGGTAAGAATGCAGGATCGCACATGACCTGAGATCAACACCCTGAAAAATGGATAGAGGGTAGCGCTTTCAGGACCACCTAAATGACTCATAATCTTCAGTTCCACTTTGGGAAATGACTGGAGAATTTCAGGCCTGAGACCCCCAAATGTGCTGCAGAGAGGAGTTTGGACATCCTTCAGCATCTGGGCCTTAGGAACTTGCATCTCTTTGAAAGCCAGTGAAATGTATGCTCTCAAGTGCCCATGTCACTTAGGTTATTCTGAAAACCGTACCCTATATACATATAGGTAGATAAGGGGCAGACTTTCACAGGCACAAGTGGCAGTTAGACATGTAACTCCCATTGATTTTTTTTTCCCCCTCGGGGACCTGGAAAATTCCCCCCCCCGAGGAGTTGAATCCTCCTCTCGCATCATTTTCACACCAGATTAACACCACTGGTTCCAGTGGAGCGACTCCTGAGTTACCCCGGTGTGAGCGAGAGGAGAACCAGTCCTGAGGTGCTCTAAATATCCAGTGAAAGTGCTAATGTGGCAATGCGGAACAGCAGGGAATCTGAGCACAGGCCTGGAAGAGGACCCTCAACGCCACTTCCGGCGTTGCTGAGCCACAGGTGACCACCGAGCAGACTTCTTAGCCAAGAGGGACGACAAAAATACTCATTCAAACCCTTCCCTCCACCTCGGCAAACCACAGCCACACTGGTTCCTTCCTAAGACACCTATGACAAACACCAGCCCTTCAGTACAAAAAGTCTCAAGTGCTACTTTGCTGTTTGGAGACCACAGAAAAAAAGAAAGAGCTCCCGTGGGGAGTTTAGTATGAACTCCTTCTTCCTTTTTTTCTTCTTTCTTTTTTTTCTAAAGCCCTCTCCTTTAGTCAGGGCCCTTTCTTTTACCTAGAGTAACATTTTTCCCAAACAATGGTGTTTATGTGGTCACCAGAGGTGGGTTCCTTCTAGCTAAGGCCTCTCATAGGGCTGCATTAGAATTTAGGGTTGGAAAGCACTGGGTCTGAAGGGATCTCAGCAAAATGCTCTTCCCCTCCCTTTGGAATGCGGCTCATGTTGAAGCTCCTTGGCTGATGCAACTATTGCAAGGGTTGTAGGGTTTTATATGCTATCACTGCAGATAGTTGGGGTGCCACAAGCATTGCAAAGCAGACCAAATTCATGCAAACGATCTACTGCATTGATGGGGGATTTATGTTGGACTTTTTTTCACTTTTCCAAGGCTTAATCTAATGAAATGTCATAGTGAAATGTCAAGAGCTGGCCTACAGCTGGTACGAGCATTCAGTATAGCTGTGGGTCACCAGGGTATCTTACTACAGAGGCATGGAAAAAGCCCCTCTTGGACCCTGAATTTTGACAGCACTGCACGGTGAGGTCAGGCACCATATTCCCAATGTGAGTCACTCTGACATGCCCTTCCCTTTCCATACATAAGATAACAACCACAGACACCTCCAGGGAAAGCCATATCCTCTTCAGGGAGAGAGAGTTAGATATATACTCCCTGGGGAATTCCTGTTGGTTGTCACATCAGGATTAGTTAGAAAAGCTCCAACTACTCTGCTGATTACTCTTTGCTCCACTCTTTACTTCTGGAACCTCCTGCCTCCTCTGCTGTTCTCAGCTCACTTGGTATCTTGCTAGAAAAATCGTTCCTCAAATACCCTTGTTCTCTTTCCAGTTTCCGTCCCATGCTACATCCTTTATACTGTTTCCTTTTAGCCTTTGAAAATCTGGCTGAGGAGGCAACTCAAGGAAATCCAAATGCTTTTCTCTGCTCTCTTCCTGTACCCTGAAGACAGCCCAACTTCCTATACAAATCTTGTGTATTACACATTAAACCACTGCCTGCTCAAGGCAGGGTTTGTTTCTGTGCTCTCTCTCACGCTCTCTTTGCCCTGACTCTCTGGCAGGATCAGGACACGGTACAATAAGAAAGATAGGGGGTGCTTGGTTACAGCTAGTCATTTTCAACTGGAACCAAGGGAGAGGAATTAGTATTTAAACCATTTAGGTTTGCAGTTGGTAACCACATACCCCGTTCTCTTTGTGGGAGGGGAAAAACCAAACACAAAACCCAACCCTTTGTTCTCTAAGCAAGATGGCAAAGTATGTTCTTGCAAATGGTGACAAAGCAATGCGCGATGCCCCAACCATCAGCCAAGGGGGAAGCAACATGCGAAATACAAAGATGAAACATCCCTGGGGAGAGAATTTTTTTCATTTTTTGAGGAGGGAGGAAGGCCTATGTCCAGGAAGACAAGAGAGGCAGTTTTCTTTTCCTTACAAAGTTAAAAATAGTAATAGCAAACTGGAGGCAAGAGGAAAAATTTGGGGTCTGAAGTCAGAAGAGAAGGGAGACCACATGGTCTTCCCAGAAACAGGAAAGACAGTCCTTTAAGGGAGCTCTTGTAAATGGTCATGATAGGAAATAAGGCCAAACAAAAACAGTGCTCTCTCCTTCCTGCCTCCTCCCAAACACCTCTCCCACAAATCCTGAGAGCTGAACATCAGTTCTCTCAACTCGGTGCTAGAGACACAGGGTGTTTGCAAAGTCTGAGCTGGGCTGGGAACCTTGTGTGCTACGAACAGCAAACATACTCTACACCTCTCCTCCCTACACCTCAGCCCCCGGTGTCCGTCAGAGCGCTCTCCCTCCCCAAGCACCATCCACACCCCTGCTGCTTCTGTGGCAGAAATGGGTGGAGTGGTGAGACCTGACATACGGTCCAAGCAATGCCTGATGTCTGCGCTACATTTGCTGAATTGAGGTCAGGCTGGAAGGTGTCTCAGGGTTTACCACCCATCATGACATGGGAATATTAGCATATATATCATTTATGAAGTATGACACAATACCTATCTGTCAGTCAGCCCATCTTTCTACCTATTTAGTCTGTCTAATCTACTTTAGCTAGCTACGTTTCACTATCTCTATCAATCATCTATTGCTCCATATTATCTAATTTCTTCCTGTCTCTCTCTCATCTTTTTCACTCTAATCTTTCTTTCTCTAGCTATACTCCCCTCTCTCTCCCTATCATCCATCTATCCACTCGGAAATCTTTCCCCCCCTCCTCTCTCTAATCCCTGTTTTTAAAAATCTCTGTCCAATCTCTCTCCCACTCTCTCTTTCCCTCTCTTTTAAAAAAATCTTCCCCATCTCTCTCTCTCTCTTATTTCTACACAATGCCAGGAAGCAAATGGAAACGAATCCTGATGTGTTTTGGTGGCACTTCCAGTGAGCAGTCTACGTTCAAAGCGATTGTTTCTGAGGAGACAACGTTCATCTTTTCTCCCTATTTCCAACAAAGAGATGGAGGAGAACAAATGAGTAGGGCAGGGAGGGCCAGACAGCCCTCTGAAGGCCATGGGGGGCTGCTACTCCAAGAAGCATCAGCCATCAAGGGACATTGGAGCTGTGAGCATACCCATCTTGGCATTACTGCTGTGAGAGCAATTTAATCATAGCCCTGTGTTATCATACGGTAATGCTGGAGGGTACACTGGCTGTTACTGCCAATGCAGCCAGAAACCATGCAGGAATTGGTGGGAAAGCACATGATAATAATCAGGGCAGTGAAAGAACAATAATAGCCAATAAATGGGCTTTTATGAAAGCCCAGATACTACTAAATATATTTTAAACGTTCATTCTCACAGCTTATAAACAGAGCAGCAGACCCTGATGGCTTTGCAGGCTTAGGGTTTGGCATCTGTCAGTCCTCCACTGGGACAGGCTGGGCAGACACATGCAGTTGGTGGCATCCGGGAACATCCCACTCCTTTTGTGAAGCAGTCGTGGAGATGCAAGAGGTGGTGCTCTGCCCACAGCCATAAATGACAGCTAAAAGCCTTTGCCCTCATTAGAGCTGGGTGAACCATCCTGAGGTTCACCAGGGAGTATGAATAAGGTATTTCTCAAAGTGCTGTCAACTGGTTATTACACCACCAGATCCCGTCCTGCCCATGTGCCTATTTATTCAATGCATTGGACCAATTTATTTTCTCAAACAGAACACTTTTGGAGGGCCATACTATGCTACTCAGTAACTTCTCCAACTCTAGCCCAGTGGGGTGAGAATCATCCTGCTGCTGACCCTGTCCCTTCATGGCCCTTGACAAGGGTTAGACCTTCAGCATGGATCAAAGCAGGTCCCTCTGCAGGCTCATCCCTTCAAGGTCACCACAGTTCTCCAAATGAGGGCCTAGAGGTATCCTGAAGAGCCACTTATTATGTTCTTTCCTAAAACTGATTTTGCTACTTTCATTATTTATGTTAGTCAGTGCTAACATCTATCTCAAAATCCAAGCCTGCTCCCCTTAAAAATCCCCTCAGCAGTGCCAGGGAGAGCAGACAGTCACTGACTGGTGGCCAAGGAGCACAGCTGGGCCATGCAAGAAGTAGCCCACCAAAGATCACAGGCCAGCAGGATGTATGGCAGCATAGAAATGCGACACGGTGGTATTAATGATCATTATTCTCATTTATTATAATTATTGTTCAGTTTGAAAAAGGAGCCTGGAGCCAAGCATTATGCTAATTGGCACATTTTTTAGTAGTTCTTTTAGTTCTGAAAACAAACTGGGGTTTAGTATTCTTTTATGTTCATTTGTTTGTTGTGTTTGGTCTTTTTTTTGTTTTTTCTTTCGTTCATTCCATCACATTGAAAAAGGAAGAAAAGAACTTTTTTTCCCTCTTTTGTTTTAACTCACTCGGTAAGTCTGGACTCCTCGGATGAACGTAACATTGCACACACACACACTTGGAGAAGAGAGAGAGGAGAGAGAGAGAGAGAGCGCGCTCGCAGTGGGCAGACAGACACACGCACGCGCCAGGTCAAAGAACTCTGATACAGTGCAAGAATTTTCCCAAAATGATTGGATCATCATTACCAAAACTCGCCATAACAACACCAAGAAACAAAGAAATGTTTAAGCCACACTGTTTGACTGGGATTTTTCCTGCTTTTTTTTTTTTTCTTTAAATGTTTGCCACACAGAGAGAAAAAGGGTTTAAGTGGGAGTGGGAGAGGGACAGACAGGCTCACAGATGTGAGCAGGAAGGGGGAAGATCGAGATTGGGGTGGGAAGGAAGGATAGAGGATAGGGGGAGGGAGGGAGGGGCAGTGGGGAGTTATTTCTTAATGTTCAGGCATTTTCTTGGTCCGCCTTGCTCTCTTCTTCTTTCACCTCTTCCTGCTGGGCACTTTCAGTAGGTTTGGTTTCTTCTACAGCATCTAGTGGGGAAAGAGATGGTCCAAGGTTAGTCAGCTATGATCTAGAGCATCCTGCATGTGCACACAGCCACTGCATGATGGACTGCATGGCTTCAGACTTCTCTCTTCCCAAAGTGACCCAGGTCTCAAAGTCCCTGGCATTTCTGAAGCATGGAAAGAACATATCAGGGTTCAGTCAAGCAAGCAAGTGTGTAGCCTGTCAGTCAGAAACCTTTTTCTGGCACACCATTCACATATGAAGTTAACATTTCATAAGAGCAATCCCACTATGAACTAGACAGAGGATCAGAACCCAGGGGAAGGCAAAGGCAGCCAGGAGGAACAAGGAAAACAAAAGGAGTGCCTCTTGAGCTGGAGTGATCTCACTGCTGGGTTCCTCTAGCAAGACACACCATGCCTCCTTCACTGCAGCAGGATGGATTTAATTGTCTCCAAGTTCCTACTGACCAGCTCTCATTATCTTTAGATCACGATACAATATCATGCTCCCTGGCCTCTTTCAGAAACAGTCTGAGCACTGTGTGGATTGCTTTTTACAGGAAAAGGTGATGGTTGTTGACCCAGGGCTGCAGGGCTATAAGGCAGAATAAGGCATAAGAGTGTTAGTGCCCTGTAGTGACTGGTCTGTTCCATCACCATCTCTCCCCATTCGTCACTGGCTTCCCCTCCCAAATGCACACACAGCCCATGGAGAGATCAAGCAAATCACTCCAGATTTGGGATAAAGAACAGGGAAAAGAAACAAATGCTGATGGGCTGGGTGGTGTGAGACAGATCACATGTCATTGGTATGACACAAACCTCAGTGATGGCACTTGACACACCTCTGTAGCATCACTGTATCTCCAGTGGTCATTTCAAGGGGACTGTGGGGTCCCTGGACAGTTCCTGGCTTCTCTGATGGGCTATCAGATTACATTGTATCGGCAAATAAAATGGGCCAGGGACTGCTCTCGGGGCCCAAGGCCAGTTGGCACCACACAGCTTATTTCCATATGGCTAAACTCTCTTATCCTCCAGAACAGGGTGGCTGTGTCTGGGACCTGTCTGGGGAAAACAAAACCCACATATACAAAAATTATACCATGGCCTGTGCTGTCAGCTTAACAATACGGATGTTCACATGCCAGTGTTTAGTTTGTGAGGATTAGCATCCTCATACCCTTGTTTAGCTTCAGCAATAATCTAACTGGGATGTGAAACTTCCCTTACTGACATCATTCATGCATTTTGGCCTGGTCTATTTGGTGCCATCAGATGGCAGACTTGTATTTACTTCCTATACTGGCAGTAGGTGCATTCCTGCTTCCCACTCCCCCTCAGCTCTTTAGCCTAGCTTTTAATACGTTCCTAGGCACCACTTCCTTATGAATCACCTCTAAGATGCGTATAACTTCCCATCCTGAATCATCGTCATTAAAGGCTCTACTTCTGGACCTTCAAATACTTTTTATCTCAGTAAATTCTGATTGTTGATTTTCCAAAAGGAAAAAAAGCTCTGTGGGAACATCCCCATGGCCAGAGCCTCTGCACCTGCAAAACCTCTGTCAGCAAAAACATCTGTGGACTTTCCATCCCTCAATACTGAACAGCTAAAGAGAATGCTGTTCAAGGACTCCATCTGTATCTGGTACAGCTACCACCACAGACCACAGACAAAATAGGCTATAAAAATAGGCTATGTTAAAACAGGATACAAGTACTGTTGTACCAATTAACCCGAGAGGCCAGCTTGGATTAATTGGTAACTTTTGTTAATTTTCCTGAATGACTAGATCAGAGGGAGGAGAGTCCTTTTAATCCTGCTCTTCTCCAAGGCATTCATAGCAGGAGACATGTTGAATTATGAAGCCAAGAGCAGAATGCCAATGCACAACCATATACCCCTAAATTGGAGCCAAAAGACTATTGTCAGCCAGCAGCAAAGCCTGGTTTCTTATGAGGGTCTTACAGATCCTAGTAAGGTAGAATTTCTGGGATTTTTTTCTACATATAAAGGCAAGATGAGTGAAAGAGCAACAAAGGACAGGTAATATGGCTTCAGGAACACAAGTCCTGACAATGTATTTCATTGTGCTTTAAACTTTTTGTGTCTTCCTACTGAAAATATGCACAGGTTTTAGCCAGCAGTCCCACAGCCTCCTCAGGACAGCACAACAGATGGGCCCGTAACGCAGCAAGCACAGGGACAGACAGACACTGGGAGGTCCTGCACACCTGCTGTGCCGCCAAGTGCCTTAGCCAAGACATACAAACTGCAAAGTCACACAGATGCCCCTGTTACAGCTGAAAGTGGGGTCCAGCTCCTATGGTAGTAAGCTCTTGACAGTTGTCCTGGAGGGATGAGGGAGCTGGCTACCTCAGTGATGTGGGGTAGATCACAGTGTTTCTGTGCTGTTCTTGCTTGATAAGCAGGCAATTTGAAACACAATTTTCTGCCATGTTTTGTTCCCTGTTAGCTCACCATAGTGGCAAATCTAATTTCCAAGGAGTGCCTGTGGCGCCTAGAGATCCCTTGCTGGCAGAGGAACTGCATGAAGGTGCCTCACTGTCCCCATTACTCTTCTCTGGGGAGCAGATAATGGCAGGCAGATGACTCTCTGCTGAAGCAGCCCAGAAACTGCACTGATCTCTGCAGTGGATGAAATAGCTTGGACTGACTCTGAGGTCCTGGAGCAGCAGCAAGGATTTAAAGTCACTTCACATATTCAAGTCAACAGAGAGGAATCATGCAAACCAAATGATGGACTGTGGATACCCCAAGTGTAAGCAAGAAGTTTAGCTTTTTGGGTAGGAATTATCGTGCAAAATTCAGTGAATCACTCTCCCTCTTTTTTCTTGCATGGTGTTGAAGCAATAAGAGGAAATACTCTATTTACTGCTACACTCGGTGTGCTGTCTTATTTTCTAGCAGCTTTAGCAGCATTTCATTGATCTTTGGGAAAAGAAGTAACCTGGTGTCATTATACAGTAATGAACTTTAGCAAGAAATAGTATCACGAACGATAACAAATTCAGCACAAAAAAAGTAAATTTCAAGCTGTGGCACTGCTAAACAACAGCAGTAAAAACAAGAGGATTTGCTATGCGCAATGGGAGCAATGCATCACAACCCCACTGACATCAGGGCCAGTTAATAGCAGTTTTTGATTCATGAAGAGAGATGAGACAGTTTATCTGACTCACCAGTTTGTTTGATGCAGGTATTTCTGCAATATGTTCTCTGGGGTTTTCTCCGGACTAGTTTTCAGTGTCCAGGCAAAGGAGGGCAAGGTGTCCGTGGGGAGATTAGTAGATAGCTATCCTGGGGATTCCATATATCAGGGAGGCTATTTCTTACTTTGCTTGTTAGCCAATACTAGTTTTGATTTTCCATATTTTTGAACTGTGGGCTGTCGCACCTGTGGATTTGTAGTGGACAGATACAATTATACAGACTGAACTGCACAGCCTTGGCATTTTACATTCACTTTGTTGCAAAGGTGACAAAAAGCAGGTGAGAATTCAGGCTGTCCCCTGGTTGAGAAACAAAAGCATTTCATCCAGGGTAGACAAGCTTCCACCTGTCTAAAGCTGCCTCTCTTCCCAACACGCCAGCATTGTGAGATTTCCTTCTGCAAGATCAGAGTCCCCTGTGTCCACTTGCAAGGGACAGAACAAGCAGGAGGCAGCCAGTTATTTCTTCTGGTGAGCCTGGACTGGGGAAGCATCGATATGCTCATGGTGAGATCATAAAATGAGAAAGCTGTCCTGTTTAGATGCCTACTTTAGGACAAGAGGAGTTGCAGCCTGGGAACATCTACATCTGTAGCAAGCCAAGGTGGAGACATCCACATTTGTTCTAGAGCATTCTGACACAGAGGAAAAAGAAAGACCCAAACTCACAGAACGAGAACATAAGATGTGCATGCATGGAAAAGACAGAACAGGAGGGGAGGAAGAGCTGTAATATAAAGCAAAAGAAGCTTGAGGAGGGGCTAAAAATAAATTCCTAAATCCGGAAGGATAAAGCAAGAATGGCTAGGTCAAAAAGCTAAAACAAAACCCACCTAGTCTGTGCTTGCAATTATCACCCTTACAGTTGTCTTAATGCACACCAGTCATCACTTGCAGTGCTCCTGGTTAGTCCAGTTCTGTGGTCCCACCCCCGCAGACACCAGCTTTGACATTTTAGTTTGATTTTTGTTTCAGTCTTTGGAAAGCTATGCTGCAGTCCAAATCATCCTATAGCATGGGATAATTTTGCCAAAGAGACAGGCATCTGTGAGCTGAGCTGCCACAGATCTCACTTCCATCTAGAACCATGGATGGATTGGGCAAGTTGAGAAACCTTTTGGGCAGCCTCAGACAAACCTTAAGTTGTGACTGCAGAATTTAAGGGATAGAGCTGTGTGGTAGGACATGCTGATGTGGGTTTGCTTCCCAGCTGAAGAGACTGTGTCAGAGAGATGCTTCATAGCTACAGCTTCAACTGGCACCTGCTAAGGAACAGCCTTGCCTGTGGAAGAGGAACAATATGGAATTGAACTATAGATCCTTGCTGCAATAGGGCCTTGGAGAGCTCCTGCTCCTCAGCACTCCATTTATTTCCTGGAAAGGGTGAGACTCGTATCTGTGAGCCCTGCTGGGGACCAAACGCCTGGAACATATGCAGCTCTGGTTGCTGTAAAGCTGAAGCAGGCACACAAGCAGCAGTTTTGCTAGATGGTGGTACTTCCAGCTGCCTTTGCATGCACTGTGCTCTAATGGCTGAGCGTGCAGGCTACTCTCCAAGTCCCCCCACTGCCCTACATTAGTGAAATTAGGTTGAGTAGATTTCCGGGTAAAACACTGTCTCTTGGGACCTGCCCAGCTCCTGTCTGACTTGCCAGGATTAATTAAATCAGAGCAGGCATCAGCTTATGACCATAGTAGCAGCAACCTCTCTGATGATCATTTCTTTTGTGGCTGGTGGCTTGGGTTTTGTTTTCCTTTTTGTCTCTGTTCCACTGCAGATCTTTAAATTACCACAGCCAATGCCAAGAGAAGAGAAATTGCACAACATTCTGGAACTCTGATACAGATACAGGGATTTTGCTTTTGCTGCTCTCTCTCTGCTTGCATAATTATTGCTAATATTGATTGTGCAGCTGGAACTCCCCCATGCATTCATGCTAAAGTACTGCCCAGATCTATGTAGAAACTGCTCTTTCTCTAGTGTTTTTCATGCTCCCTCCTTTCTCTGTCCCTTGCCAGCTACAGCTTGGGCAGAGATGAAACTGAAAACCTGTTCCTCATCCGGTCTTCACTTTGCTCCCAAATATTAATCTGGGTTTTCCCACCCTCTTGTAAGCAGATCTCATCTGCCCCAAAGATGACTGCTTAAAGACTTTTTTTTTTGGAGCATAAGGAGCACTGGAAGGCCTCACTTAAAATCCCTGACTTGAGCGTCTCCTAGTTTTAATGACATTTGGATCCAGATTTGGATCCAGGCTTCACAGCTTGATTCATCTGTCCCAATCCATCTGTCCTTATAGCCAGCCAGAAGCCTATTCCAGGCAGACGATGGTAGGTCTGAGACTGATGAAACAAGACACAGTTCAGGTTCAGAGCTGTTGCTTACACAGTTCTCTTCCTGATCCATGTTAGCCCATTGCAGTCAGCCCTAACCATGTGTCATATGCAGTGCTGAAATCCTACGCCCTCCCCACTCACTTCTGAAAACTGGCAGACTTACACTGCCCCAGCAAAACACTGGGAAATGAAGGACTTGGGTATTTCAGGTAAGTGGCTGTGTCTGATCTGGGGGATTGACTTGTATGATTTTTCCCAGAGCCCTAGTGAATCCCTCACTTGCTACAGACAGACCCAGGGTACCACCTGGTTCCTATGAGCCCTTTGGTCCTGGTGGGCATATGGCACCTGGGAGATCTGCATACTCTTGGCAAACCTTGCAACAAGCTGTTGGGGAGGAATGTCCCCAGTGCAAGTAGCAGGCAGGAGGTCCAGGGAAAGAAGTAGGCAAAGCAGCCTGTTAAGGTTAAACCAAAATGTTAATATGGCCACAACACATGGTAGCTTGGGCCTCTTATTCCTGGACCACCTCATCTTTATTTCAGAACCATGTATGAATGGCTCAGTTGCTCCATCATAAAGAAGAACAACAATTTCTGCACGTCCCATGGCTGATAACTTTGGTCCAAGCTTGGATAGCTGCCTCTTTTTCTGATCCTGTTAAATCCTCAGAGGATGGCCAGCCCCAGTTCTGTCGCCCCAGATGCCTTTGTGCTTTGTCAGGCTGAAGAAACAGTGGCTTAGGGATTTCCTCTCCCTCTCATCTCACCCCATGCCTTTCTTCCTCCAGCACCACCATGGAAATCCAACCGTGCATTGGCATCCATGTGTGCAGTAGATAGAAAGGGAGGGAGTGGTGGGAGAGATGCTCAGGATGTGCAGCAGTGGGGAGGGGATGCTGAGGGGAGTCAGGCTCACAGCTCCATTGCAAAGCATCTTTCACAGTGTCTAGACACCAGCTGCCAGGTTGCCACGGAAACTCCCCAACTTTGGCTGATGGGAGGGAGCAGTGAGGTCTCCAGAGAAATGGGAGTGATTGAGGAAAAGGGTGGGGAGAGAGAAGGGATTGTGAATGTGAGGTGTTAACCCTGTTACAGCTACATTTGCAAATACTTTTTCTTCCTGGAGAAGAGGAAAGAAACAGCTTTCCTTCTTTCTTCCACTGCCATTTCCTTCCCATATTCATGGATGCAACCACGCCTGAAGGCTGAGAAAAATGACATGCCTACTGCTGACTATTCATTTAATGCTATTATCAGCACTTGTGTCCCAAGCTTCCTGTGTACTTTTGTCCCAGACTTGGCAATTTCAATCCAGCTCGGGTTAGAAGAAGTCTACCAGAGTGGTTAGGTCTTCAGACAGTGAGATCTCCTTTAAAAATGCCACTCTCTTAGCCACTCTCACAGCTACAAGCAAAGGCATCTCTAGGGAGGACAGGGTGCTCCCTCCTGCCCAGCTGTGTGATCTGTCACATTGCTTCTGTGGGGATGCTTTGTTGCACCAGAAAGTGGTGAGCAAGTGGGAGGCTGTGTAGTACAGTGGCCAAAGACAAGGTAAAAGAGCTCTTTTGAGATGAGAGTGCCTTGGGGGCAGATGTTTTACACTGGTATTGAGTGGCCTCCTACCAAACAGCATCAAGGGTTCTGTGACCTCAACAGAATCCTAGCAAGGTTCCATGGTCTTTACTGCCACAGAGCTTGAAGGGGAAAGATGGGAAGTGACTTGTGCAGGGTCTCCCTAGTCATCACCTTGAGGTCAGAGCTGATCTAATGCACAGTCAGTTTCTCAGCTGCCTCAATGAACCAGAAAGCCTTCCTCCAGGAGCAATTCCAAGCTACCAGCTCCTCCATCTCCTGCAAAAGGGTAACCCAGTGTCAAAGATGCCTCTGCAGACACTCAGACCACAATCCTTCATCACCCACTTGACTTTCCAGCAAGTTAGTGTACTGGTCTTTTTAGATACAGTATCTAGGTTGTACCGGATCTATATGATAAAACAGCATTTAACATCCAGATCATACATTTAGGATGAACCTACACCTTTGTGAACATCAAGAGTTGTCTCCATTGTAAACTTCCCAGAATGCTACAGGCAGCCAGAAATGTAATTATTTATCTGGTCTTCATCACCACAACAATAGCCTAACTCACAATCATGGAGGTATTTTGTCCTTGTAACACCCCAGTAAAGAAAGAAAAAGCTTTTATTTGCATTTTAGAGTAAGCAAAGTATGAAGAACTGGTGTATGGTCACAAAAAAAACCTGTGGAGGCGGAGTCACCTTGGCTCTTCATTCCAGCACCTCAACCAGTCACTCTGCATATAACAGCACTTTCATAAGTGTGATGCCTTGGCCCCATTATTTTGGAAATTCTGTGAAGTCCTAATTTCAATCCAAAACTGGAGATGCAGCAATCTCAGCAATACTCCCAGAACCATCAAAGAGGGGCAGGTAGAAGAAAGGCATTCATTACTTCATCTCAAGTAAACCTAAGAAGTTGTTCTTTACTCTTGTCCCTTGCCCATGTTGATTTCACATAGGTCCTGGAGACCAGAAAGGGTACTCCTTTTAATTCCTTAAATACCTTGTGATTCAAATAGCTTGAATACAGAGGTTTTAACTTGTTTCCAGCTGTGGAATACAACAGTTGACAGCTGCTCTTTGTCATACGTGTTGAAAAACAGGATTTCCCTATCTCGCGGAACAACATTCTTTTCTGTCACCCATCTTTTCTCCCTTGCTGGGTTAAGTTCTGGATGATGGTTTAGAAATGGAGGGCATGTGAAGGAACAGAAGAACCAGATCTTTATAAGACACATCCATTTATTCTTTAGCCTCTTTAGAGCGATTGTCCTGTGAGATTACAGGGGAAAAATCAGAGGAAAAATAAGAAGAAATGGAAATACCTTGAGTAGGTATAGGCCAATTGAACCTTATTGAAATGACTGATAGTGATTGTTCCACAGCCAGGACATTCCCAGCAAAGTAATTAATTCAGGGAATGAAGCTTATAGCACTTTGGGGATGGAGGTTTGGATTTGAAGAGGCCTAGCAGATGCAACAGAGAATAGCACAGCAAGTGACAGAAGTTTGACAGACAGATCAGGTCCTCAGAGGTCTGCCCATCTTACAGCTCCACTGATCAGCCTGGCAATCATGGTAGGATCAGTAGGGGGAAAAAATGAACCTGAAACCGTGGCAGACTGCTGGCATTCATGCACTACTGAGCCTGAAATAAAGAGGGTTAAGAAGAGGAAGGAAACATGCCGACTGATAGAGCCTTTGGGTTCTCCATCTACAGCTCCCAACTCTTCACACAGGACCAGCTGTGAGACTGCTTTCCCCTTCCATGGCAAAGCTGTCCAGGGAAAAGAAACTATAGGAGGAAATATTCTGTAATTGCAGCAAAATGGTCTAGAAATTCCTTTAGTGCATCCAGAATTAATGCACTGCTCCTCCCCTTGTACTCCTCCCCCTTCAGCTGTCGGTGGCAGGAAAACAAATTGCTGCAGCCCTTACTACAAACCATGTTCCCGCCTCCCTTCCCCCAGCCCAAAAGACATGTGCCATTCATAAGCTGCCTGACTGCTGGTCTCCATTATTAAAGCCTAGAAGACTGATAAATTGGGGATTCATGGAGCCTGCAAGCCTCCAACAACCACATTGCCATGGAAACCAGAGGCAGACTCCATCTCCAGCAGAAATGATATTGATCTAGCTGAAGGCAGGGAATTAGAATCAAGGAGAGGATATAAAATGTCTCTTTTTCTTCTCTTTGCCATCTTCCCATTTTGTGTTTAAACGGAGGAGAAATTTCATTTAGAGATCATTAGTTCGCTTCTGTCCATCATCATACACCAAGGCTCTGCAAACTGGATGCTGAAATTAATTAAATGCCTGTTGTCAGGTCTTCTACAGCCATCTTCTTGATAACTGTCTCCAGCATTTGCAACATCAACACCACCAGCTTTTTGCTTCAAAGATATTACTAATATTTCTCAAATTTACAGCTGGTGTGCACATCCATAGAATCCCAATGTGTTTTATGCAGAATGGGCACTGAAACACAGATGCTGCCCTCTAGAAGGCAGTTCAGGCTTCATGCTCTAACCAAGCTCATGGGAGCCTTTGCTTTTCATTTCAACAGGAGGAGGTTTGAGAGCCCAGATATAGGAAGAGGCTTTTTGAACTACAAGCACTTGTGGGGAAACCCTCACTTCAATACAACACAAAGTGGCATTACTGGTGCAGGGCAACCCTCCTCTCTTCTTGAAATCCCACCTAGGACTGCTTAATCACAGCCTCCCAGGGACAGAAAGATCAGGAATCACAGCCCTTGTCCTGCAAAACTTGGTGGGCAGCTGGACACCTTCCTCAGATCATCCTGCAAAGGCCAGATCCTCCTCAGCTTGTAGCCTCATCCTTTGGCTGCCCACGAGAAAGCCTAAGGGCTGGAAGGTGAAAAGCTACAGCTTAAGATGGAAGGTTGGGCCCTTCTGCCCCAAGAAATCTCTGTGACCTGAGGTGTGGTGATCCTTGCCCAGTAAGTGGTCAGCCCTAGGGAAAACGAGGTGTAGGGCAGCCTGGAGCCTGGCACTGGTAATTTTTGGAGAGTCAAACTGCACAGCAGGAAGGAAGGAAAGAGCTGCCTGAAAAGCTTTTCATGATTGCTCTTATTGCCAGCACCAGTCTTCCCTGTGAAGGTGGCACAGCAGCTAGAATCAGCAATTCTGATTTTAATTCAAATCTGGCAAGTTTGTTGTTCTGTTTTTGTATGGGTTTTTCTGGTTTGGGGGGATTTTTAACCAGTTTTTAGAGCCATTTCTGTCAGTTTGAGAGGGACTTTCCAGTCTGAATTCTCCGAATGCTGTGCCAAGCACACCGATGTGCCTGTCCCACAGCAGCCATCTCAGTTTAACTGGCTTTTCACAATAACTACTCAATCAGGCAGGTAATGAATTCAGCCTTGACATGAGGGTATTGGTTGGGACAGCTGCAAATTCTGGGGAGACCTCCTACTGGCACAGCCAGGCAGCCCAATGCCCTGTGCAGAGCCAGCTGTGCCATGGCCAGGTTGCATCACCTATCCAGAGCAGCAGGTATGTCTGGGTTGTTAATAGCAAAGTTGAAGCTTCTCAGGACTGTCCACTGTTTTCTCCCTCATCAAAGGACATTTCAGCACTGCTTTGGCTCTGCCTTGCTAACACTTCCAGCCCAAGGTGGCCCTGACTCAGCTGTGGGGCCAAGCAGTAGCTGCTCCTCCACTATCTCATGCCTAACCAAAGTCTGCCATGAAGCCCAATTCTGCACAGAGGCTGCCAACTACCACAGCTCACACTTGCACCCAAGTGGCCAAGGTGGAACAGCCTATGCTTTCGGCTTGGGCACCATCATTTTGACAACGGCTATCACAAGAAGAGGGCCTTATATGATGCATGAACACATCAGGCCTGAGCTGCTCTGCAATTGCTCTGGAACTGCACTGCAGCATAGGAAGCAGCACCTCACCATTTCATGCTCATATTGTCTCCCCTGGTCCTCCAGCTGATTTTATCTGCTGTAAAGGTCCTTGGCTCTGGTCTTGCCTGCTGGTCGCAGAGCCATGTTGTGAGATATTCATGTGAATGAACACGTCTCTCTTACTCTTCCTCTCTTGCTGGAGCTGTTCCACTTCCATAAATCATTAAATATTCATTGGGCCAGAGGAAAACATTGACTCTGTAGACTAGTGGTGAGGGCACTCATCTGGAATAGGGGAGACCAAACTCCACATCCTGGCTCCAGCAAATAATAAATAATTTATACAATGTGGAATAGCTCCAGCAGGAGGGATCAGGGGAAGCTTTGTAGAGCAGCTCAATGGCTTGTTTGCAAAGCTCGCTGGATTTTACCTTCATAACATAAGGCATGGACTCACCTTGTCTTCTGTCCCATTTAAAGAGTACCTGACTCTCACATGCTAGCTACTATAAAAGCAGGAAAAATATTCTCTTACTACATTAATCTACAAATCCCATAATTCCTGTACTGGTATATTAAGTTCGTGTTTGAAAAAGTAAAGGTTTCTTTATGAAAAAAAGAGTTTCGCAGAAAAATTCCAGTCCAGCAGGACTCAGAAGCCCTGTGTGGTTGTGCTTTGAACTACATCTAGGCTTTACTTCTCTGTTTGGGAGAACCATGTGTATGTGTTTTTCTAGAAATGAGGGCAAGTAGTTGTATGCTAGATCAGTTAGAAGTGTCTGGAATTTTCTCCTTCTCTGATGTAAAAATCAGTGACTCTATCCATCTTTCTCACAGTCATTTGTCTTCAGCAATGAAGAAGGTTTCCACCTTGAGGCACAAAGAAACGTTTTCTTTCTCATTTTGTGTCTCTTTATTGAGTGCAGTGAACAGTGCCGGGTTCTCGAGACCTAAGTCTGCTGCTCAGCAGCAGTGCTGTGCATTTCTTCCCCCTGCCTTCCAGGCAGGCCTCAGGTGTGTTTGGGAGAGGTTGTGTCACAGACAAGAGGTCAGGTTCAGTTCCTGTGCCTGGCACTATGTTTGGCCACACTGGTAAGTCTCCCAGGGAAGGCTTGGCAGTAGTGCTGGGATGGCTTTGTGGCAACATACCTTCAACCCCAAAGATAATCTTAAAGGCATGTACCAAAACAGTTTGCACTGCTGAAGCATCTTCCAAATACCCACAAGTCCCACTGCTTGCAAAGCTGCAGCACCCTGAATGTCCATGCTGAACACAGGAGCTGTTCCATGGGACAGGTGCAGGATTGAGCAGTGCTACAGTTGCAAGATCTAGGTGACACTCATGCCTGCTCACCCTTTGTCAATAAAGTTACTTGCTTCCACCACCTGGATCTCTGGAGCACCAGTTGAATTGTTGCAAAGGGCCAGACAGAATTGCTTCTTGTATAAATTGTAGCAGCCTTACCAAAAGTAAACTCAGAGAACCCTCTGATCAGACCCCCTGAATGCGGGGGATTTCCATCCCTTCTGACAACAAAGGAAAGCAGAAGACCAATGTTACAATATTGCACTGAGCCCCTTCCAGGGGAAGAAACATATAGACCATTTGTGAGCAGATCTAAGATTAAGACCACTGGCTCCTTCAACACACACATCTTTCTAAAGGGCAGTGGAGCAGACTCCATCACAAGGTTTGATCTCCTGTGCTATATCCCTTGTTTTATCACTGATGACTGAAGATTGCTCTGAATTGCACATGACACTGATGCTGAAATTACAGGTGAAATCCTAACCTTGTATAAGCAATGTAGGTAATACAGGATGTTTAAACTGAAATACATACTTTTTCATTTCTAAGCCAACACTCAGTAAGGGAAGGCCGTCCTATAATAATTTGAAAACTAGACAGTTATGGACATAATCCACACAAGCTTGCACTCACACCTCCCTCTCAGAGGCTTGTGTCATTTCCAAATCAATGTGTGCCTCGAGGTTTTAAGAACATCAAAGAGGTTTTTAGAAATACTTGCCATCACCCTAACTTTAAATTATTTTTACTTTATTCCATCTTCCATCTCTTCAAATAGTTATCAAGTAAGGTCCTTGAAACATTTTTCCACAGCTGCTAAGATGGTTTTGTCAAAGTCAGCAGCACTGGGGAATGCCTCTGCATAATGGTCACAGCTCTTGCTCCTGCTCTCCTATCCCTTTCCCTGTACATGCAATGCATTGTCAGCTATGTTTCTGTAGCATTACACCACTTTAGTATTGGGGTTTGGATGCTCTTCCAAATGTCAGAGAGATTTTTCTTCTTCATTAAGCCCTGTAGGTTACAGGTAATATCCGGTTATCATTAATAGCACTCCCAATTACAGTGTTTTGCTGAAGGAAGATGGAGAGGTTGAATAGTGTGTTCCACCTTCTGCTTTCTTTCATAATGAAAAGAGGACTCATTTGCTATTGCCTCAAGGTACAGTTGGAAAGTGTGTGGTTCTTTGAACAGTGGATAATTGGGACCTCATGACCTTTATCTAATACTTATTTGCATGAAGCATTGGGTCTCACTTTTCCGGTCATTAGGGGAAGAGCATTTTCCCTTACATCTCTGGACACTGTCCAGCTTTCTGTAGTTCCTTTCCTGACTACTCTGCAGCCTTGCAAAGGGCAGATGTCCAACAGGGACTTCTGACTGCCAGGACGTCAGCTGAGATTTTCCACTCTGTTCCAGTGTCCCATGCTGACACTGATGCAGCTAAAGACATAGAAAGAAAAATGAAATATTTCCACATATCATATTAACATTTGGTGATTATATAGCTAAGGCTCTTTACATGGTACAGGCATAACACCTAGAGGATATGTAAAGGAAGCCTTTAGCAGGGAACATAGGACTAGGAAAAAAATCACAATTCTAGTAACCTGCAAAACCAGACCAGACTCTTCAGAGAACAGCTAAGCAGTACTCCTTATCATTTGAGTTTTCCACACACCTTGTTTTTAAGTATCTCCTCTATTTTCTGCCTGAAAGACATTCAACACCAACAGAGAGAGAAGCTAGGGAATGAGGAAGCACTTCTTTAAGTCAAGCTTACAGCATGAATGTAGTCTGGAGAAATACATTATGCCTAGAGGCCTGTTCAAATGGAGCTTGTGTAGTATGGTCTTTCATAGTCTGTTGGAGGTCCAGAACTGGAGGTGGAAACTATCCCACAGAGCTGATGCCAGTGGCTTGACTTGTAAGCCTTCTGTCACTGCCTACATTTTCCTTGGTTCTCTGGGCCACTGCCCAGTCTCACAGATCATCATATGGCTGAACAAAATATTTCAGTAGTGTCTTTTTGAAAAGGAGAACTCCCAAGTCATTGCAGCCATCAGTGCTCATTGGGTAGCTGTCTTTAAAAAGCCAAGATGTTGTTTTGCATAACAACTGGGATGAGGAGGAAAACAGAAGAAACATTTCTATTCTGGAAATATGTGTATACAAGTACAGCCTTTTCTGGACTAATGAGAGCAGTATCTGTCACTTCATCTCATAAAGGAGATTTGCAGATTTAAAGAGAGTGTAGAGAAAAGCGACAAAGATCCTAAAAAGCATGGGAATACTTTCATATAAAGAGCAATTGAAAGCATTGCTTTAGTTTTCTGTATGAAATAGAAATAGCAAGAGCTATGATACTAGGCCTTCTATGCATAAATGCATACTATATGATGCCATATACAATAATCAATGGCATAAAGTTGAGAAGCTTTTGCTCTTTCTGTGATATGGCACAAGTACAAAAAGATATTTAAGGCAATGGTGGCCAATTTTTCACTGAACCTTATGGGTCTTGGTTGGAGTTGGGGAAGCTACTGACAGTCAATCAGATATTATATATAAACATGTATATATATACATATATATATGCCATATAATGCTGCATCATCAAAAGAGAGAACACATCATGCTTTATGTGTTAAACCAAATCCTACACAGTAGAGGACAGAGATGAGTCCTAGTCGTAGAAAGGAAGTTTACCCCAGATCTGCAAGTAGCAGTATTTTGTGCTAGTCACTGTGAGAAGTAGAATAAATCGATGTTAGGTCTGATCTGGCTTGGCAACTTCTGTGTTTCTCTACCAGTTATTTGCATAGACCCTTGTAAGTACAACTTCACCTTGCCAGAGTACATGGAATTTCCACAGAGAGTGGAAGTGATCACTGCACTGACATTGATAATCCAGTAGTAATGCACCTATTATACAGCTCTTGAGGAATGTTTAAATAATCTGATTGTGCTGACCTGGTGAACTTTCCAAATCCTTTTCCTCTGCACTTGGCAGTCATCTGTACCACAGAGTAAGTACTGCTACTTTTCAAGTTCTGCTCCTTGGCGCTGTAAATCCCAGCTGATACTCTGCAAACTTATAACTATCTGAAAAGTTCAGCCTACTTGATCCTAGTGTAAAGAGATGACACTGGCAGAAGTGCAGAGCACTTCTGGTGGCTACAGCAAATAGTCACCACTGAAATTTAGTTGTCTGTCTGTCTAGACTGTCCACTGGTTTGCTATTTGAGCCCTTCTCAGCAGAGTTTTGGTTATCATTTACGGCAGAAAACCTGCCTCCCATGTGGGGAATTCAGAGTATTTTCTGAAGGCAATCTGAGTGGAGATTCAGTGGGCCACTTTGAAAAACATTGTAATGAGAGAGTGATTTTGAGCAAAACCTAGGTGGAGTTTACAATCATTGGTCTTTGCTATAGAGAGCCATGTGTTTAGCAGGAGAAACTACTATACAACATGAGCACATACCACGACATTAGTATGCACTGCCCTAAACACTATCACCTGTCTGTAGGGCTCATAAGAGCTCCTTCCTATGGAGATGCATAAGAGTGCAATGCTCTCAGCAAACTTTAGTGTACCATTTAGAAAGTTCAGTATTTTACAGGCTCTGTTGGAAGAATACTATAAAGATGTGAAAAAGAGTGAAGCTGGCCAACCCTCGCCATGAACAGGATCTCTGTGCAGCATGCCATGATCTGTCAATGAGGAGGGACTTCTCTGATACTGCAACAGCTGTAGTTCTCAGCATCAGAATGGATGAAAGACTGCTGTGACCTTTTCTGTAATATGCACCCTTCACAAAATAAGCCAGTCAACCAGCCTGGAGTCTCCATGCATTCCTTATTGAGGTCCAGAAAGAACTAGTACCTCTGTGGTACAAAAGAGTGATTAACCTGCTTTCCTCAAGAGGCCTTTTTCAGAGTCAGCCCACACCTTCTCATCGGTAAATATGCTTAGCGTCACCTAAGATTTTATTAAAAGAGGTCAACTACTGCTTCACCACTAGCCTGCTAATGCATTCCCACATATATGGGGCAAGCTGCATCTCATTAGGAAACAGCAGACCCGAGGCGTGCATGGGACAAGAGACAGTATTTCACTGCAACAGAGAAGGAAATCCTACACCTGTAGCAGGTTGTGTAGAGGACAACTGTGACATTCGACCTTCCTCATCCTGCCCCTCACATGGCTATCTGCACCAATGGCTGTGAAATACATACACAATGCTTATACCCATGTAGACACAATGTAAAGATAAAAAAATTTCAGAGCAACTGAGGACTAGACATACACTTCATACTTCAGCATGTGCCAGGAAACCTAAATAGCATTTATATTCTTACTTTGTTGCTGGAGTTGCTGGCATGCTTACTTAGAGTTGTTCCCTCTGGGGCAGTCATGGGAAGACTATTGTACTTGCATTGCTTTCCTTGGCTGCCAGGTGCAGCAGCAGAGATAAGCTCCCATGAAACAGGAATGGCAGTGAGGTTGTTCTGCCTCATGCCAGCTACCCATGGGCCAAGACTGAAATTCCGAGTTATAAAACTACACTCCTCTTGCATAGCACAGGCTGTACCTTCTAGCTGGTACAAGAAAATACAGTCTCTCTTTCCAAATCTTTATACAGACAGTGCTCCCTAAGTGCAGCAAGTATCGTCCTTCCATCAATATGGTGACTGAACTGAAAAAAAAGAACTGATTCAACTGTAAACCATGAAAAAGGATCCATAGGGACTTGCTTCCTCTGAGGAAATGAAGATGGTGCCTCCCAGCACTCCTTCCCTGGGGGAACTGCTGGTCATTTACATGCAAAGCAATTGGCACCTGGCTGATTTTTCATTTCAGCTGTGAAGCTGCTCCATTGTAAAGCTATTTCATCAATGAGGAAAAAGCATTCTTTTTCATTTCTCAACAAAAGAAGATTCATTTGTTTCTTCAGGCACAATTTACTGTTTCACATTTCTGGGCTTTGTTGTATTCTTACCTGACAATCTGAGAGTGCTTTTGATGTGAGATCCAGCCAAATTTGGAGGTGAGACTCAAAAACTTGTGAAAGTACAAAGAGAATCTAACATGGTGCAATATTCACCTTCTCTCCCCCCCGTAAAGTATATAGTAGCCCAGCTGCTTCCATAGTCTGCTGATCTCCCTTCAAAGCTGCCCTAACATAGACTCTTTCCAGTAATTTTGATGGAGACTTTGTGGATGCAAGCCGATGAAACCTAGATTAGAATGTCTCACCTCCTCATCCATATGTAATGTATCAATTCCCCCCTACCACTTTTGAATTTTGTCCTGTTGAGTAGGTTGGCATCTAAGGGAGCCTCTCTAAGCCTAATACCAACACCAAGGAGGCAAAAATTGGATCATAACAATAAAACCTACAAACATAATTCTTGACGAGGATGCTCAGATGAGAAGACAACATTTTGGCATGCCAGTCATCCAGCAAAAATATGTGAAGAGGTTTAAGAGATTGTTCTTCTTGTATTAATCCCTCATTGCCACTGAACAAAGCACGCTGACTCATTTCATGCCTTGTCCAGGTTGGAATCTATTTTTTTCACCTACTTTTTGGTACATTGAGGATTGCTTAGGAACTGCCCTGCTGCACCACTGGGAATGCCTGGGGTTCCAGGCCAACTAATACTGGATACAGGACAGTTGCTTGAACCCATTTCCCAAGCCATTACCAACAGTCAGATAGAGTACATGGAACTGAATAACAAGGAGAGCTGAGGGCTGTCAGAGCAACTAGTGACTGGTACAAAAAAACACTCCATCTCTCCCCAACTCCAGAAACACTAAATATTAAGCATTAAAAACTGTGTTCTTGTCTTTGTCTGGTTAGTTATTCCTTTCTCCACTTCCTGTCTTTTTTTGTCCTGCCCTTAGATAAAAGCAAAAATCTCTTCTGGATATAAATTATACGCCCTTGCCTTTTGCCTGTGTTTGCACTGGGGAAGGTATCCACAGATAACACTATACAGCCATTGTAGGAAAATTCAAGGCAGATGAACATCACTGCACAAAAGTAGCACGGTCGGCACGCCTCATAGTAGTAGCAGCCAAGCATGCCATGGCAACCAGCCAGCTGATGACATTGGCTAGGAGCCAGTTTGATTTATTTTTGGCAGCCTGACACTGCATACTACTGTGCCAATCTTCGATCACAGAAATGATAAGAGATGACCTTTGAAAGCCAAGGGGACTGATGAAGCTGAAAGAAGATCTGTCCTCGGGCTGGAGGAGTACTAGTGTGGCAGATGTTTGGTAGCCCTCTCTCTTTGAGAGAGCACCTGTGCTGCATTTGCTGCACCAGGAGAAAGCTCAAGACATGGCAAATGTCTCTAAGTCTATGGAAAGAGTAAATACCAAGAGAGAAACAGAGAGGTTTAAAGAGATGAGAGGGAGTAATAGGATGAAGATAGTGAAAAATCAAACAGAGGCTTTCTGTCAGGAAATATTTCCTGTCTGGGTACTTTTCTACTGTGATGATGCTCTTTAGAGGAATGTTCTTTAAGGAAGAAGCATCTTCTTACAATTGTGGACATTGTGCTATAGAGTGTATTGCAGAGAACAGCCCAGCATCCTCAGAGAGATGGATAAGTAGACTTATTTAATCTTTTCTGCATTTCTTTCTTGGATGACTCTGGGGACACTTAGCCAGCTGTTTGGGTTTGTGACTGAAAGGCTGATATCATACTGAAATAGGAATTCAGGAAAAAATCTATATTCATTAACATTTTAAAGAGGCTATCAGCTTGACTCTGGCCACACACCTTCCATGTTTGCTTTCTGCAAACATTGCTAAGCTTGAGTATTGCTGCATGCATACTGAATAAGTATAAATAGATGCACATACTGCTCTTGAACACTCAATCACTGAAAACTCATTTTTAAATATAAATTTGATTGTAGATTTTCCATCTTACTCTGTTGGATAGATATTTACATAAGTAATAGTATCATGTGAAAATGCATAGTAAATCATGCATTTAAATGGCCACGTCAAATAATGTGGCCATGAGTGGCCAGCCACTTCAAATGATGTCAAGGCAAACAAGAGCATGGGGAAGATATCTGCAAATGATTCAGAATACTGCATAGAAATAAACCATTCTTTGATGAGTGGCAACTCAAAACAGGTAAAATTAAGCAAAAGAAATAGCCTGCTACTATAGATTTCCTAGCTCTATCCATTAGAGCAGATTAATCTGAATAAAAATGGAATGTTAATTCAAAGCAGAATCATTCCTGTATAGGAATAAGGCATCCAAGTCTTAAATAAGAGATAATTAGCATTCATTAACCTGTGTACAGAGGACTCCAAAACACTGATTCACTCTGTCCTATTTTTGCCATTGATGTTTATACCTTTGCGAAGTATAAAACCAACCCAACTACAGCATGCAACATACCAAATTATATTTCACAAATTACATGACATTTATGTTGCTACCCAACTTATCACAGAAAGTAAGAACAAAGGGCTGGAGACCTGGAGAACAAAAAGCCAACGTGGACAATGCAATTTCAAGGCTTATTTCTAGAAACTTTTAAATGAGCAGAGGTAAAACCAGCAACCCTTTGTAGTTTTGTATAATCAGTTTAGACTCATGCTCTTGAAGGTTGCTCCTCTGGCCTGTGGATATGGCTACACTGGCCCATACTTTAAATCATAAATGTTCTGCATGAGTTCCAGACCCAGTACTTAATCCTTTCGGATATCTGTTTTTTCCTATCTCTTCATATCACTTTGTTGATCACGAATAGAGTTGCCTGAAGCCCTGGGTTAAATTTGTGGAGAAGTAGTGAACAAAATGAAATTATGGAGAAACACCAAGTATAAGACTGGGTGCTGAGATTGTTTAATGTTTACATCAGGCTGTTTAGGAATATGCTACATTCTTCCCTAACAAGTTAATGAATGCAGAATGCCCTGTACAACTGAGTGTCTCATCAATGTGGAGGCCAGTTTTACTTGGCACTGACTCTTAATGGAGTTTCATGTGATGCCTATTCCAAATATTACTTTTTTATTTACGTATTATTTCTTTGATAAAATAAGGAAGATAAAGAACAAGAGAGAAAAATATCCTCAGGTATTTGATGCATTTTCTATCCAGCTCAGTATCACAATTCAAAAATAACTCTTCTTTATGACTTGTAATGCAGTGTACCTCTGTCGAAAATGCCCACTTTTGTCCCTCAAAACTTTTCACCTCTTCCTAGGGGAACTAGTGAAGCAGAGTTGCATTTGGTCAAGAGCAAAGAGTTGAAAACACCTCCTAGAATGACTCTTGGCATTTAAACCTCTCTTCTGTCCTCACTCACTGAGTTGTCAGAGCCTTTAATCTTCTGTTTCCCTACCTGATCCTCTTAATATATGGGTCTGAACCAGCTGACATGCCTAAAAGCTTAATGGAGGCATAGCTGTCATGGGCTTCTCCTAGTAGAGAGGCTAGACTCTAAGCCTCCCAGCTGGCTGACACTCTCCTACCACCATGGAAAAAAAGGGCTGGATGGCAACTTCATCTAGAGGAACAGGAATTTCGACAGGAGGTGCAGTATTTCTAAAAGCTGACAGAAAAAAAGAGGGGTTTAAGTCAGAAAATTAATCTCCCCCCATCCCTAAAACCCAGCAAGGGGATTCCCGTGTTATCTCTCAGTCTGATCCCTGCACCAGCTCTTGCTGGCCCAACTGCATACCAGGGAGATATCCATTTCTGGAGAGGCCCATTCCCTAGAGAGGCATTCACTCACCTGTCTTCTCTTCGGTTTGGCTGCTCTCCACTGTCTCCATTTGGGGTTGCGCTGTTGCCTTGGCAGTAGCATCCTCTGCGGCAGGGGTGGTGGTGGCAGTGGTGTCAGCAGCAGGCACGTCGGCTTGTTTAGGCTCCTCTTTGTCTTGGGCTTCGTCAGCCTTCAAGGACGGTGAGTTATCAGTGGAAGCTTTAGTGGCACTTTCCCTATCGGGGGCAGCGGCAGCAGCGGGCTTTTCCTCTGAGGAGGCAGCAGGAGTGGCAGCCTGTGGGGCTGGCTGCTCTGAGCCCGTGTCGGCGGCTCCATCCCCTTTTTTCTCCTCCGCTGGCGCGCTGCTGTCTTTGCTGCCCTCCTCCTGCTGGGCACTGTCAGCGGCGGCTGCTTCTGTGGCAGTGGGAGCCTCGCTTTCTTTGTTCTCGGCAGCTCCACCAGCAGGGCCTTCCTCCTTCTTGTCGGCGGCATCAGTCTCAGATGCTGGGGCATCTCCCTTCTTCTCTCCCTTGAGCTTTTTCCTTGTTATGTGTCCACGGAAGCTGGCCTGGATTTTGGTGGCTGCCTTATGAGCTTTATCTTCTGGTTTGATGCCATCTTGCTCAATCTTTTGGTCTCCGTCCTCATTTTTTTCAACCTTTGAAGAAGAACAAGAGAGGAGGACAGAGGAGAAAAAAGGAAGACAAATTAAGATTTCTTTAGGTGTATCACAGGCTCTGACTTTATTGAGAATGTCCCACCTTCTCCTCTGCTAACTAGTCACAAGTTTCAAGGCAGCCTTTCCATTTGGTATAGGTTGGGACCAGGTGGCTCTGATTTCATCCTACAGCTGGACAGACTTAGGTCTCCAGCCAAACTTCCAGCCGGAGGCTTGTAAAAGGAATTTAAAGCACCTCGTTGTCTCTGTCAGCAATGCTGAGAGCATCTTGGCTGTGTGGAAAGGCTTGCACCAGATGGGTTGTCTCTATTCCCATGATTTGTTTTCCCATCCATTTTGAAAGACACCAATTTTTTCCCCTATTCATTTTCAAAACACTCTCCCAAGGGGCATTTTCACAGCCCTTCCAAATCCACCTTTGCCTTCAAGTCTGTGTTTCTTTATAATGACACCTTGTTTCACAGGTGTGTGACTTTATTGACACCAAGTGTTTTGTCTTTTATAGCTTTTTGGCTCAGGATTGCCAACAGAGAATAGCACTGCTGCCCGCCCCACCACAGTTACGTGCTGTCAGACACACACATATATTCACAGGATAAACACCCTGCCTGCAAGCATTCCAAGCACTTTGCCTTTGCTCTCCACTCATGATTTTACTGAAGGATTAATAGGCAGATTAATATCAGTCTTTCCAATTTCAGCAGACTATTATTATTTCTCTGACTATTGGGGGGAATTCAGCCTTGTAACAAAGAACAGGCATTCCCTGTGTTTTTTTAGATTTAAATCATGCATTAGAGTCTTAAATGGGACCAAAACAGAGCCTGTGCCTCATGCTGGTCTGCTGCAGAGAGATAATGCTCAGCTTATAAGCCTCCACTGAATCTACAGGACATATCATTCTTCACCCCAATAATTCAGCAGCCCTCAGGCAAGTAACAGCTCAGCTGCATATTGATGAAAGGACACTCTTCTATTAATATTCCCATTGGGAAGCATTCAAAAGACCTACTTGGAAGCAGAACCACTGGCCTCTGTGCTGTCTGCAACTGTTTTCCAACACTTGCTCAGGTCAGAAAACAAAGAAAATGAGCTGGCTGAGAAAGATAGAAGCATTTACTCCTGGGTGGGAGGAGGGAACCACTCCTTTGGCCATTGCAACTAAGATGTGACATCTGGGGAAAGGCTCTGGACCAGAAGAGCAGAGGGAGGGGGCAGACTACAAATACAATCAATGAAAGTGTGGCAGGAAGAAGGGAGATGAAGCCACTGCAACATGCACAAGTGTCACTGCAAACATCATGCCTGTGGAGAGGGGGAGAGAGGACTGGCCACACTGGCAGCAATCACTGGGAAACAGACTGGAAATTATTTCCACAGCACAAGATAGGGTCATGCACACATGTGAGTGAAGCTGTGCCAGTGAACCAAATGGTTGTCCACTGGCATGCTGGAGGTGGATCCCTAGGTCCCCAGTGAGCACAGGATCCCCCTGGTGCCCACCACTGGTGCCCATCATTCCTTGAGTGGGTATGGTGGCTGAGGAATGAGCAGCCCCAAATCATCAAGGAAAAAAGCCATCTCCACACATGCAGATGAGTCTATATGCAGCAGGAAGTCTGGGAGTGAGACTAGGTGCCAGGATGCTTGTGTAGAGGGTGTAAGCCTGTGAATGAATATGTACCTCAGATTAATACACAGAATTCTGTACAAGGAGTTTTTGTGCTTCTAACCATGCCCAGGGGCAAAATAGTTGTTGCACCAATCACAGGGGCACAGCTGACCATTACATCTTCACCTCCCCAAGTGCATTAAGTGACATGGTATGGAAAGTGGTCTTTCATGTTTGTCTCAGCTTGTCACAGAGCAGGTGATGGTTATGTGTAAAATGATGCAGACATTAGCATGTTGTAACTATTCATGCATTCATATTTTTTCTTGCATAGCTAACTTGACACTGAATAACACATGTGTTATTCAGCATCTGGGGTATGCTTTTTGTCCTATTTCAGCACAAGGGGATGGAAGCAAATTGGAAATACCTTTGAACTAGCCAAGGTAGTCCAGAGCTTCACACAGGCTCATCCATCCCGTTTCTTAGACAGGTTTTGCAGCTTGCAGCAAGTCCTGTGTTGCTGTGGCAACCTAACCTAATACCTGAGCTACCTGGTTTAAGGAGATCTTGAGTATCCTGGAATTACACAGTAGCCACGGCAATGTGAAGACAGATTAGGTACTCCTTTAATAGAACTGTATAACACTTAGATACCCTGGCTTTGACTCTCTCTCCCTAAGGACTGTGGCAGCAACAAGACTGGGAGACTGGAAAGACAATTCAGACGTAATTGTAAGATTCTAAAGGTCTAGTTCCCATGCCTGATTCCTGCAAAACCATTAGTGAATACGACAAAATCGTTAATCCCTGGATAAAGATAAAAAGCACTGACTGAAGAGAGACTTCTCTTTTCACTGGCCTTGTTGCTTTCACATCCCACATAACTCCTGCACCAACCAGGACAGCTATTAGGAATTGTGGTGTGCTTCAAGTCTGACTCTGACTCCAGAGGAGTTACTCTGTTACCTGAGCTATGTAGCCCTGTGAAGGCTTATTGCCTTCCCACTGCTAGCAGGAGGCTGGGGGCAGCAAGGGAGAAGCACTCACAGAGAGCTGTGACTGCCAGCCAGACAGCCCTTGACCTGGCAGGGAATGGGAGAGCACTTCTATCCAAAGAGGTCTGACTGAAACCTCTCACCTGCACCTACAGCATGACAGAGCTAAAAGGCTCCTTTGCTATTCCAGTGACATCATTGTCCTCTCATCCCAGTTGGGACAACATCCATTTGAGCCCCTGACAGTTCACAAGTTTTGCAAATGCAAAGTGTATTTCCAATAGAGTGCTTTCAGCATCATTTCAGATACAAATGACAAAAAACCATGAGATTGGCAGAGTTCAAGATTGTGGATGAAAGAAATGTATCAATAGTTTGTTAGGAATCCCATTTCTATTCAGTCCTTCCCCATATAAGCATCCCAGGCATTTGAAATGACTTTTTTTAAGGCTACTGGCCTGCAGGTAGTTCAGGGGTAGAACATGGTATCCATACACTATACATGTCATGTTCTACAACAGTGTGTTGGGTGAGGAACAGGTTTTTCATGGGGGAACTTCTATTTGCACAAAACCCCCTAAAAATCAAAACAACGGCTTTTTATCTGTGGATTATGTGCACAGCAGATAAACCTTAATTAAAGAAGTGTTCAAAATAACCTGTATATAGCGAAGTTCCTGGAAAGCAATTTGTCTTCCTTGGAAAGCTAAAAGGATGAGTCAGCCCTGTCAGGATGCATTCACAAGCATGTTAGTGGAAAATAAGAAATCTGTCTGTCTTATCTATTGCTCATGTGTAGAATGAAGTGGCTAGAATGAAGTGACTATTATTTCTAGAGTATGGAATCTAGAGTTCCCAGTCAGGAATCAGGTCTGATAAGGATAAGCTTCACACATTAGTATTCCACCACATCCCCCCTTCATTTACACATTTATGTGTAAAGTAAACTCATACTAATACTTAATAATTGATGTTGTAAGGTTACATGCAATGTATTGATATTTTACACAACACAAATGTTCTCTGTTTCACCACTTAGTATGAAACAAATCATAGATCCTATAAAGGCAAAAGGATTTGAAATCATTGAAGCTGGTGGATACAGAGCTAAATAGATATATAAAAGGACATATGTAGTCAAACATCCACTTTTTTATTTGGACCATCCTCACGTACACAATGAAGCCACTGTTCAAAGCTTTGCCTTTACGAAACACATTGTTAAGCTTTTACGTCTCTATCTACACACTCCACAGCATTTTTCCAGTCCTAGAGGGATGATCCTCTCACCAGCTCCATCTGCTTGTCTGCCACACCTCCAGGTTTCTAGGACACCCCTTCCCAGGCAGACTGTTCCTGTAAGTAAGACTTTCCCTGCTATCACATAGCTGAGAGAGTAAGAGATAAGAAATTAGTGTTTAAGACACAGGTAGGGCAGAGGTTAATTCTTAGGTACCAGGAATGTAGAAATTTCCTGGAGCCATGACCACGAGAAGATTTCTAATCTCTGGCCACCTTTCCACCTTCCATCTCCTAACTCACAGCTTGTGGGGGGTCAGAATATGGCAAAGAATTAAGAAAGTATTACTAAAATGTTCAGACTCTTTTCAAGGTCTCACGTGCTGGTATTTCAGGAAAGGAAAAATGGAGAAATAGGTGTTTTCCAGATGTTCCACGTGTTTGCAGCCACATAAAGGCAAGAAAGGAGGGGACTGAGTGCTTTGGTCCTTGTTCACCATTTGTCCACTTGTCTCTCATGGTGTACTTCATTGCCCAGCCTTGGAAAAATAATCACATAGCTTTGTATTTTGACTGCTGGGATGGAGAGACCAAGAAAGAATTTACTGTTCCATTAAAAGATCCTTGAATATTGCATAGCCTCCTCTGCCCCTCTCTTTAGCTCTCATTTTCCTGCTGTTTCCCTGCCCTCCAATGTATAGCATGTATCAACTTCCTTAATGTTCATCCCAGGATCAGGCTGCTATATGGTCAGCCATCACCCTGGTATCCTGCTCCTTTCTGTCCTTACTTAGGAACTCCTCTTAAAAGTGACACCAAATCCCAAAGCCCTTCAATACACACTGCTGTCTCCCAGTATTCTGAAATCTGTGTGCTAGAAGCCAAGATTTAGGATTTACACATCCTTCATCAGAGAAAGCATCAATGCCAGCCAGAGCCTGGACATCCATATGACCATTGACAATTATCAGTAACTCACTACACAACTCAAGGGAAATATGATACCTGATTATTAAGAAAACAAACAAACAGAGAAGCAAGTAAGCTGTGTTCTCCATGTAAAGATAGAGGCCCAAAGCCATTCCTTTCTCATGACACCTGCAATAAGGTATGTATGGAAATCTTTCCTTCAGTTATTTAGGTGAACTAGTGTTGAATCAACTAATCACTTGTGCTCTTTGGGGGTTAAGGTGCATCTCAGCCCATGCTCTACTCTTGACTAGAGCAAAATGTATCTTCATACTGATGTTATTCAAGGTCATTTGGGCCCAGACTTAAAGAAATTTAGACACTCAACTCCCACTGATTTGATAGGATTGAGTCACCTCAGTCTTTTTTGTGGGCCTGGCTCTACATGACCTGATTTGTCTCAGAGACAGCATTTAAGGAGCATAAAAAGACCAGATGTCTCCCCAGAAGGAGTGAAGCATGGACACATGAGAGAGAGAAATGGCTTTCACGCCTTGTGAAGTGAGGAAGCAATTTAGCACACAGAGCAGCTTTTTTTAACCTGGTTAAATGGTGTGAAGACACCTGGCTGGAGGATGACACCTGTCAGCACAACCTGTCTGCAAGGCGAGGAAACAAACAGAGTTCCTTTTTTTCTCCCAGGATGACTATGGTGATGTTGAGACAGAAAAGGTTAATTTATCCCTCTGAAGTCTTATGCAGGATTGTTCCCCAGGGTATAACTAGCAGGCTTTCAGCTCTCCAGTTTTAAATCCTCTAACAATGGAGTTTCCACACTTTCCTCTACAAGATGCCCTCACATATAGGAAATTTCCCCTCTATTTTATGGTGCTTAGAATGGAACAAGATAAGGATGGCCAGGCAGATGGATGGATGTTATTCACTCATGTACTGAGACTGAGAAGAGAGGTAGAACATAATCTAAGCTAGATCTATTTAAATTTTTCCAGTGTGCCTTCTCAATACATTCATTATACTCTCCTCACCTGTTTTGTGACTCTCCATTCTGTTTGTCACTCTGTTTCTGTTAAGCTTGTGGTCAACCATGGTGTCATCTACCACCCTGAAGCTCCTATATCTTCAGCAGTTAAAGAGAGAAAGGCACTCAGTACTGTTTATGCTGCCTTTGCAGGTTGGGTGAAAGATGCCCCTGAAATTGATGCAAAGTGGATGATGTTGACGATTCATGCTTTCTGGAGCAGAGTGGCTCATGCAGAACATTTGCCTTGAGTCTGGGCTGGGCTCTGTGAAGCACTTCAGTGGTTGTGGAGCACAGGCTGTGCTCACTCATCTCTCAATTTAAAGCACATGGGGTCTCAGAGACAGGACTGGGTTGCAGCTTGTTGAGGAGGTGCTTTCATAGTTAATGTCAAAGATGTATGTATATCCTGTGTTATGGCCTAAGTGTATGAGGACACTTGAAGGTCTTGGGTGTTTCACCTGATCAACATCTATGCTCTTGCCTGAGGTTGGATCCTGGTGCAAACTGTACTGTCAGTTGTGCCAGTCTCCTTTTTGGAGGGAAATACTTGTGTCACTCCAGAAGGAGCCAGACAGCAGGCATTCAGATCAAGGGATCAAAGCCTAGAAAGGAAGCAGGAAGGTGTCCAAATTGACAGTGTAAATCTACTCCCAAAACAGCCCACATTGAAGAAATTCAGCAGAAGAACCAGGTGAAAAATTTCCCTTGAACTCTGCTTTGATTAGAAAAGTCCATTCAAAGAATATTTTATTTCTGATACAGATGTGCTTAGACAGAAATGCAAGTTTGGATGTCACTGGACTAACAATGTGGTTTGTTTGGTTCTGTTTGGGGAAGTTTGGGCAAGGATGGTTGCTGCTATAATGATTATTTTGAAGTAGCGCCTTCAGACTCTGAATCCCATGTTCTGCTGACCTTGAGCAGGTAATAAAATCTAGAATTATCAATCTCTCTCCCTCCTCATCTTTTCTCTCTCACTCTCTTTTTTTTCCCTTGCTTGCTAAGTTTTGGACTCCACAGAAATTTGCAGGGAATTGCTATTAACCTCTGGTGGCTCAGGGTGTTTGCTCTCATAAAAGCTGGCCACATTTGCTTTGGATCTAGCTACAGTCAAGGGACAGAGGCTGATATACTGCTCAGATGTTTCCCTGACATCTAGGCCAGACAGGTGCTGAGACTCCCCAGGCTTATGCAAGGTCTCCTTATGCAGTGATTCTCCAGAATCACTTCCACAAGAACCAGCAGCTTGTGTCCTGCTCCTACCCCATTCCATCCATGGGAACACAAGGCATCCCATCCTTCAGGCACTCAGCTTGATATTGTCTACAAACATGCTGATGGTGCACTTGATCCCACTTGTCATTGAGGAAGACATTAAATAGCACTGGTCCCCATATACACCCCTAAAGGACACCAATTGTCATCAATGTCTACTGGGACTCCAAGCTGTTGACCAGTAACCTCTGGATGCAACTGTCCAACCAATTTCTCACCCACCAGAGTTCACCCATCAAATCTATCTCTCCAATTTTGAGAGAAGGATGTCATTGGGGACCATGTTAAAGCCTTTACAGAAGTCCATGGAGATGACATCTGTAGTCCTTCCCTTGCTCAATGGTGTTCCACCATAGAAAACCACTATGTCAGGCAGCACTTGCCCTTGGTGACACCATGCTCACTGCCCTGTCCTTCAAGTGCCTTCACTTGTAGCTCTATTTCACCCTACTAAATGGAGAGCGTGGTGCTTACTCTGCCCTTGAAACCTGAAGTTTTGCCAACAGTTTCCCTACTCCCCAAGGAGCACAATACAAGCTTTCAAATCATAAGAGCTGCCCCCAGCAACACCCAGGTAAACAGCATTGCAGGTATATGGAATTTGATAAACTGGCTCTAAACCAGTTCCAGCTGAGATACCATCTCTCAGCTTTTGTTCCAGATAGACCAACCCACATCCCCATTGCAGCCAAAGTCTGTGTGTATCCGTAAAGAGCGGGAATCCATAGCAAAAGCTTCTGCCTAGTGGTATAGACTCTATCTCCTCACTGGGACAGCTGGCTTTTTCTCAGCTTCTGATTCTGATGGATTCAACAGGTCTTGGTGGCATGGCCTCTCCTTATCAACCAGGATTGGCTCTACTGGCTCTGCTTCTTGCTCCACGGGATTTCCTGACCCTGCTAACATAAGCCCCAGCTTCACCAGACAGGGTCAGCCTTGCTGCTGGAAGCAGAGAATGAGGATGTTGAGCACTGACTCTAATCTTCATAGAAGCTCAGTTTATGGATTTGTGTTGCAGATATTCATGCCTATCTGGGCTTGACTGATCCAGAGATTGCCATCCACAAATACTTTTTCCTCTGGCTTGTCCTGGCCATCCTCTCCACCCACCTTTACTTTAGTGGTACCATTGATGCTGACATTTGCTTCATAGACCTTCTATCAGCTGGCTGAGAGGACTGCCATGACAGCATGTGTATGAATTCACCACAAGCAGTGGGCAAGATGTGGACCCCTCTTACGAATCTGAATTCTTCACAGCGACAGCATGTCTTGGATGCCAGGGATCTTATAGAAAACCTTCTGTGAAATTATTCTTGGCCTACGTTTATTTCTCATTCCTTTTATATGTTTAAAGAACAAGCAGAGAAAGAAGGACAGATATTCATATCTCCTCCCTGCTTAGACGCTACTTCAGGTGGGAACAGGAAGTCAGACCTACTCTTAAGGTATCAAATATAGGAGAGAGGTCACTGGTCCCACTAGGAGCTTATTACTTCTGAGTTGCAGAAAAATGTGAGAAGACCTAGACCATCTCTTTCTATGCTTCCTACCCCAAAGTTTGTACAACTTGTTAACAGTTATACTGAGATCTTATTCAAAGTCCAATGCCAAATACAGTGTCAGATTATGAAAGTGGAGCTTAATTTCATTGATTTCAATGACATTTTACTAGGGATAATTTTTACAAGACCTCTATGATTGGATGCTCCATACAGCTTTCAAGAGGAGACATTAAGTTTAGAAGGAATCTGAACCTAATTGAATTAGTATTTGTAGTGTTGCAAGAGCCTCAAATGCATGATGTGTAGCTAATTAAAGCATTGTGCAATACTTAAGATGTACTCATCTATTTCTTCCTGTCAGTGCAGGATGAGAATATCCTAAAAGGAGGCTTACATATCTGCCAGAATGAGAAAGGTCCCCAGAGGGGACCTGTATGACAGTTTCTTTTACCCAAGAACTTGAGCTTGACCATCTCAGACCATGCCTAGTTTGTGTAACTTCAGTGCTCTCCATGGTCTGTAAAACTGATGAATCGGGCCTGTGATTGCAGCTGTCACTCCTGAAGGCACGACGTTGTGCCACACCCCTCTCCCATCCGTCAGGTAGGGTTGTCACCAGAGTACAGGCATGGTTTTGATTGGGAAGATCCTTTGGGGCCACAGGCAGCTGAACACAAGACCCAGCAGCCCCATGGCTTAATCTCTTATTCTGGAGACTGGCACCGAGCTATGGGAAATGCACATGTGGCTTTGAGCCATTTTGTTTCCTACTTTTCTCCTTTACTGTATTCAACCCTACTGAAAAAGAGGGAAGGGGGAGGCAAGCCTGCAGTGCCTGCTGCAAAAGACCCTTTGTGAGCCCTGTTAAGTTAGTGCTAATAAAGACCCCCAGCCAAAGGGAACATGTTGAATAGATGTGCTAGGGAAAAATTGTCACAAGTGTTTGGATCTTCCACTTAAAAAGGCTGGTATATCACAGCCACATTTAAATAGTCATCCAGACCTTCTCCTAATCCTCCTGCTGCAGGACAGCTGTTCTTTCTTTCAATTTTTTTCATCCCTTGGGCTCCCCATCTTAAAGTTGTTATTAAAAAAGTGTTTCAAATAAGCTTTAAACATGTTGGTCCTAAAGTTTTCTGGCTCTTTTCCATTCTTCAGTCAGGAAGCGTGTCAGTAGCCTCAAAGCACTGCACATTGTAATGTGTTTTCCGCAGGCACACAGTTCAGATGACTCTGTATCTGGTGCTTCTGCAGTAGAACCATACTGTACATCCAGGCACTCCTGGAGTCCTGCTTGTGGGGGCTTTGCTCAGCAGCCCCCTGGCAGAGAAGCTGGGGGAAAAGGGACCTCTGGTAAGGACAAAGGGATGGTTGGACAGGCAGGGTGCTCAGAGCTCCTTCCACTTTTTTTCTGCACTGCTACAGGTGTGATATGGAAATAGAGTTTTCATCTTGAAAAGGACTCATGAGTTTCTGGAATCAGAACCTTGTTTCCTCAGGATCCCATGCAAAACCAGACAGAAAGCACTGGGAATTTCACACAGATGATCTAACACCAGAAAATGGGCAGTGTTACCTCTTGTATTAGTAAAGGGAATTCACTGTGCAGCTTTGTCACACATTGAATAGGAAATAACCAGAAATCTCCAGGGTCCTCTAGGCCCTCCTTCTACAGTGCAGCAGGGCTGGTTTTGTTTATCTTTAACTCACTCTGCAAGAGTGTTTTTACCAGTCTTTGGACATTTCCCCTAATGATAATTCTCTCAGTTTCTCTGGCAGTTTGTTCCTTTGGTGAACTGAAGAATTCATCCCCCTGCATCTTCTCTATGCCAAAATCAGCTTGTTTCTGCTTTCTAAGTAGCACTCCTTCATATATCAATAGCTCTCACCTGTCATACCATTCCTCTTCATCAGATCACTCTTTCTAGCCCTCTTAAACCCTACTCAGAGATCTTAATTTTGTTACTGAACTTACATTTGTTCTACTGAGAAATGACTAAAATGTCTCCCCAGCTTTAATGAATAATGAAACACTACACTTACTAAAATAGTAATTAGCAATATAGCTAAAAATAAATCAATGTGTAGATCAGACTCCCAAAGGCAGTAGGAAAATCTGCAGCCATGAAAATAGGTGGAGCTGAAAATAGCTAGGTACTTCAGGGAAAAAAAAGCTTAGGGGAACTTATGAATGGCCAAGTGTCCTACAGATAGTTAGCAATCCACACGGATAGTTAAACACTGGCCTGAGTGTGACTGCTCCATTTCCTGTCAGCCTTCCCCAAATGCTATTCAGCACACTATTTAGGAGTTTTCTGAGGATGCCAAGAAGCTGGAGCAGCTAGGACAAGTAAGATGGAGCAGAAGAATGTCAAACGCTGTTCAGAGGTTGTCCCTGAGTTTCCATCTATTGTCCAGTGCTGACCTTCCAGACAAAGGAAGAAGTGCCTGCTGTAAGAAGAACCAAATGCGTAAGGATTTATACTATTGAAAACCATTATTATTTTTACATCCTTGGGATAGGTGTCCCTTGTGGTGCAGAAAAGGAAGCAATAAAACAAGCAACAGGAAACTAGAATGTTGAACAGAAGAAAGGGCACAGGGAGCACACAAATTTACAGAGGGAAAACAATTCAGATACCATAGGAGACAGATTGCTTTCCCCTAGCACCACCAAAAATATATGCCATTTCTTCATAGGAAGATGTAGTTCTTGCTTCTTCAGGAAGTCTCAGGACAAGGCTGATTCTTGCCAGTCCAATTTATAGACCCATTAACATTAAAAATACTAAGTCCTTTGTAAGACACATTGTTGGAGTCAAGCAAATTGTAAGTCTGCTCATATGATGTAAAGATCATGGTATGCAAATGTCTATGTTATGTGGCCAGGTTATGTAATTAATTGTACTCTACTTTTAAGATGAACTGGTCCCTCAGTCATGAAAATAGACACAAATCATGCAAATTCCATCATAGTGAATGATTATCTATCTAAAATTTTCCCAGGAATGTAGTGGTTTATTTCTTTTTCCTTTTTTTGCTAGCTCTTTCTTTTTCCTTCTTCTCCGTCAGAGAGAGGAAATAATATTGTACAACTATCACAAACTGCATGTCACAAACACTCGCACACATATATATATAAAAACATAGTGGAATAAGTGAATAATTTGCAAGAACTCCACTGCCTGAAGTCAGTTTGCATAATGAATTCACTAAATCCTACTGAAATTAGATCAGAAATGAAACCTAGATAGAGAATATTTTCAAACATTAAATTCAACAAGATTCATTTGATCTCTTCCATTCATAAGTTATGAATGTACAAACACTTTCTGTACTCCCTCAAACCAGACACTAAGGTTTGGGGATCTGCCTGATCCATAGTAGTATCTGAGAACACTCATGTAGAATTGCACCTATTGAGGCTTTCAGTTAACTAACATTTTTATTTCACTGCAAAGCAGAGAAAAATTTTCCATGTGTATTTTGCTTTGGTTGCAGAAGCAATTATTTTGAAGCCTGAAGAAAATATAACACATTCCCCAAGATGCCTGCTTTACAGATTGTACTCTCAAAGAACTTTACCATGAATTATTAACACTTCAGTATACATTCCTATGCTCTAGCTCTAGTGGTTCCATATAAAGTTGATTGAAAGAAGAATTAAAGGGCCAGGTTGTAAGGAATGAATGGTGGGATCTTGACAAATGCCTACTTGCCTTAATCCTATTGAAACCAGTGCGAATTAGGCACCAAGGCTCTCTGAAAATCCTGCTAGGCTACTGCCTATATAAATCTTATTTGTTAGGACAGTTCTGTAAATTACCTAATACCACCCTGCCACTGTTTGGAACAAGGCTTGTAAATACCTGCTGCAAGATTGCAAAGTAAAACAAAGTAGCTTATAGAAGATTTAAAGCGTTAGTGGGAAAGCTGGATATTTGAAGCTTAGGAAACTCAGGGGTATAAAGGGATTACACTAAAATCTTGGTCCTAGTTTTTGCAGCTGGAAGTTAGAAAGTTAAAATGCAGGAGGCAGAGGCTTGGCAAAAGAGAACAGAGCATCTCAGGGTTAGGGCAGCTGACAGATGGCTGTCCTACAGCACTGCCCCACCTTTTCTGCTGAATTCCTCTGTTATTCTGGCCCATACTTTTCGTGGTGTGATTCCTAGTGACAAGTTCTGCATCTCTGAGTAGCTGATTTCAGAAACCTTGAGTCTGATTCAGAGCAGTGCTGAACACTCAGAGCTGACAGTAATGGAAGATGTTTTCAGATACATGCAATTTTAAAAAAAAACAAATCACATCCTAATAAAAGTCAGGTCCTCTGTTTCTGAAATTCAGAACATAAAAGTAGGGAGTCCTGCTTACCAAACTCTTTGTGCCTCAGCTGTCCACCTGCAAAAACTGAATAAAAATACTCAGTTGTCTCACATGGGTTTTGCAAAGATTTATTAAGTAATGTTAGGGATGTGCTCAGAATCACAAAACAGCCCAGGAGAAAATTAGTATTTCTGTTTTCAGAGCAGAGTTTGAATACTATTACGCAATGTTTCGGGGTCACACACTGACTTATTATGCGAAAACAAAATATTGAATAACTGCTCATTAAGTGAGCACTGTCTATTCTGTGACCTGAATGTGGTAGGAGTCCCTGAAAAAAAAATGTGTTACTGTTACTAGAAGTGTACTGAAATACATTCACAGGAGGAGACCATACTGAGGTTGTACAGGCAACTGCATTCCCAGTGTTGGCTAATTATTTTTATACTTGATTTAGCAACCTTAATAACTTTCTTCTAACATAGTGTCTCCATGGTCTTTATCACACATATACTAGCTCACGTTGCACCTGAAGCTTAAATCTATTTCCATTCTTAGTAATGTGAGATAATTCAACTTTTACCCAAACTTCACTTTCTAAAATATAATTAACTAAATCATGGGAGCTCAAACCTCTTGCCTTCACTAGCATCTTAGGAAAGAAAGACAGAAAGAGNGAAACCAAAACAACTTCCAATGTCCAAGAGGTGACAAACCCCTACTCAGTGCCTTAGGCAAGGTGAGGGATTTTTCAACAAGACACTCCTAGGCAGAAAACAGCAATGACTCCCCAGGGTGCCAGCATCCAGTGTGGGGTGGGGTGAGACCTGGTGCCAGGTGGAGTCTCAGAGCTTGGAGGAAGCTGTTGGCGTCAGAAGACCCTGAGAGCTTCCTTCCACATAGAGATACTGATAAAACAGTAGTCCTAACACAAGCTAGAAGTAATATGTATCTCCATAGCCTCAAGCTAAGCCAGGGGAAGTTCAGATTTGAAATGAGGAGAAATTTCTTCACAGAAAGGGTTGTCATGCACTGGAACGGGCTACCCAGAGAGGTGGTGTGGAGTCACCATTGTTGGAGGTGTCAAAGAAACAACTGGATGTGGCATTTAGTGCTATGGTTTGGTTGACAAGGTGGTGATTGGTCAAAGGTTGGACTTGATGATCTTGGAGGTCTTTTTCAACTTAAATGAAATTCCATTCCACCGTGATTCCATTGTGGGAGTTCCACTTCAATCACTCAGTATCTGCCTCTGGCTTAAAAGCCACAAGTTGGCCACCCTTGAATTAGGTGAGGCAGGATTATCAGTGGAAAATGAAACATTTTTCTTGGCAAAAAATAAATTAATAGAAAGTATGTCTTATCTGGCAATTTAATGAGTGCACAACTGCTGCATTAGGGAACAGACCCCTAAAGATTTAATCATTTAATATGTACAAAAAAGCTACTGAACAGAAAATTACTTTGTTCAAAGGATCAGTTATACCCTTGCCTAGTATTCAGCAACTCCATGGCTACCCTGGAACATCAGAGCTGGAATAGGAGAGGTGCTGCAGGGCAGATGCACATGGCAAAAGAAAGGTGATAAAAGTAGAGCAAAGGAATGGCAGAAATCCTGTTCAGCTCTTTCCTCTGCTCTGTATAAATGAGCACTATTTCACTGCCACTGGCAGCAAACTGACCTCCTGTTTACACCATAGTACTTGAAGCTTGTTTGTTTTAAAAACTGTGCCTATCTCCAATTCTGATTAGCTTCTCCAGGCATTTCTGTACTGCTCAGTTTTCAGAAATGGATTTCCAAACAGCACAACTGCTCTGTATGGTAACTCTCAGAGGTACTCAGCATACTCTGTTGTCTGCTGCACCTGACAGCAGGAAGAGCTTAGAGGCAAGTACACAAGAGAGAAGTTTAAAAATTACAGGTTGGGGATATAAGCATCAATAATACCACATTGTGTAAAGCCAAGAGGCAATGAATCACATGTGAAAGATGGAACTGAATGGATACAAGGAGACAGAGCAACAAGGAACACACTTTGCCCTCTGCAGGGATAGGTCAGAACCATGGAAGAGAAAGAGAAGTAAGCACGTCCTGCCAGTGTAGCCACTTACTGCATTTTGTAACACAGAAAGGCTGACCTTAGCTTGATAAGACACCTTCAGTTCTGGAGTGGGTGCTTACAAGTTGCGGCATTACCTGCTGTGGTCAGTGCTTCTTATTCTATAGGGAGAAGAAGCCAGACAAGCCATGTGATTGCATATATTTCCAACAAAGCTACCTCCTGACCTAGTCCAGTGCCTTTCTATGGCAGTGCCATAGAAACTATGCTGTGGCAGTACACACTTCTTCTGCGACCAAGCTAGAAGGAAGGGTTGCCACAGGGTTAGCCCGAAACCCCACCTGATTTGGGAGTAGTAGGGGCTATAAAATCCCACCATCTCACAAATGCTAACACAAGACCTATGTTTCCACCTCCTTGACAAACATGTCTTAGATTTGGCTTACAGAGACAACCACACATGCACTTGGCAACAAGATCTCCTTCTTCCTTACACTGACAGCCTCTCCACTTCCATTCTTAACTGGCAGAGGGACAGTGTCCTTCATCCACACCTGCCAACAGGACCTTCTCTTTTGGCCACCTACACTACCTCCATGATATATTTCTTTGGATCACTCTGCCTCAACTATCAATTCTGCATCAGTCCTGGCAGCCAGAGTCTGAACTCCAGAGAAGTAAGGTCTCCTAAGCTGCCACAGAGGGCAATCTCAGCAGAAGGTCCTCAGAATAGCAGACAGGATACCCTTATAAGACATAGGCTTCAAACCATAACCAGTGATTAGATTTGGTGTGTTTACAGTGTCCTGCCATGTTCACACATCTCAGGACAACAGATATGGGCACAACTCTTCTTCCATGCTTACAGAGTGCCAAAGAATTGCTTTTTTTTATTTCCTCAAGACAGATGGATTCCTGTACTGGAATTTCTGGATTTCTGTTCCAGTCTTGGCTAAGAAAAACTCTCCCTTGCACAAGTCAAGCTGCTTTGTGAACACCTAGAAGAAGTAAACTTTCTCCTGGAGATAATTCACGGATACAGAGGCTTAGAAGGCAACAAATCAGTTCATCAACAGCCAGCCTAAATTCCCCATCTGTGCCTGGCCAACAAATTGTGTCCCATCTTATACACCAGAGATTTGAGAGAGGAAATAAAGATATTCATGACCTCCACAATAGCAGCAGCATATTCAGACTATGGAGAAACCCCAAGCAGGCTTTCATCAATAAAAGTGTATGACAGTGTACCACCAAGGTTCTTGCCTCCTCTCAGGTTCCCTGTTAAACCCAGTTTGAAGGCTCTGATTTCTTTCTTAAGTCCATCCCAGTGTGGTGCTTATGATTCAGACAGATCTGTTCCAAGCACAACCTCCCCAATTGGAGATCCTCCAGGGCAGAAATCAAGAACATGAACTTCATGAGAACAGCACAAGCTCAGGATACAGGACCTGTGATACCACAGACCTGCTTGCTTCTCCAGCTTTCCAAGTCAGTCCTTCCTTAAGAGATCCTCTCATGGAGTCCTGTAGGTAGATACATATCCTACCCCAGACACACAAATATAAAATGGCTGGCAAATAAAGCAAACAGATGCTTTCAAATTATTCAAACTTTTGAAAGTATTTCTTCCAGGTGAGGAGAAGAGAGGGGCAGAGGGAAGAAGAGAGGAAGAAACCCATTCTTTTTATCTCATGTCTAGATTAATTCATGCAAAGCATATGGATACTAGTTTAAGAGCTATTGGTTGTATAGAGAAAAAACAGGCAGAATGACCTCAGCAGATTATTCTACTTTCTTCTATGCCTCAGTTTCCTCACATCCAAATGAATTAATAACAAGAGTGTTCCAGCTTGATTTGTTAAGGATCTAAGCTGACATCTTCTAACACCAGTGAAAAATGCAGTACTAGTTTCAGTGATAACATATTCAGCCCATTTTTTTCCCAATTATTTTGCAACCCATCATTCACAGACATAAGTAAAAAGTAGTGTGATGCATTTATTACGTAAAAAGTCTGTCTTACAAGCATCCGTCTGGGCACATGTTAAAGATAGAAGCAGAAAATGTAAAAAGGAGACTACCTCTGAAACCTCACTTTGACTTGCTCGAGCATATGCCTTTTACTGTATCTTTTTTTTCTTGAAGGTCTCCCCCAGCCCAGCTACTACATGGGATAGACAGAGCTCACTGAGTGAGGAACGATTCAGTACTTTCCTGTTATCCTAATTTCAAGCACGGCAAAGAGCCTTATTTGCCACACATAATTCAAACCCATCACTGAATGCAGAACACTGATTTCCTCATGGTCTTTTCCGGTGGTGCTATTTTGCCATAATATCTCATTGCTTCATGTGCCTTAATGGATGTTCTCCCAGGGAAGTAGGCAGGGTTGTTATCTCTATTTTACAGACATTAAAATCAGACACAATGAGGCTAAGGTCAAAATGGCCAGAGCACCCACTAATTTTGGTCCCTAATTTGTGATGCCTTGGGTTAGTATTTCCCCAGCTCCGTGTGTGTTGACAACAGACCTCCACACAATACCAGCTCTGCACTTCTGCACATCAGACCCCAGGTGGCTCAAACTGAGAACCCAGCAAATGAGAACACACCAATTAGTGGCCACCTATGGAAAACTTCATTCATATGGCCTTTTCATATCACATAGGAACTTTTGACAAAAGGCAGGAAAAAGCCTAATTCTTCAGGGCAGTATTCAATTGCCAAAATATGAGAGCATTATCTGTTTTTGAACGGCCGCATGGCCAATTCAATATGTAACCTTCATCACTGGCAGTAAATGAAAGAGGAGCCCTATAGAAAACAGCTTCGTTTATGGCAAAACTCATTCAATTCCATTCTGTGCACTGAATGAGACAGGGATCCCACTAAAAAAACAAACAACCCAGAACCAAAAAAACCAACAAACTAACGGTATTTGATCTTATAATTAAAAACCACATTTTTATGTCTGTTCATGAAAGAAGACAAATTAAAGATGGACAGGCAATCCTTTTAATTCATTCTCTATATTCTAAGTGTTTGACTTTGAAAACTAAATGTATGCTTAACAAAGGTATTTAATCTCTTATTTTAAAAATGTAAACTGTAAAGGAAGAAAAGAGAAAATTTCTTCATTTGAAATCACAACATAGTCCTTCTTATAGACGCAACTGTTCCCTATTAAATGGTTGCAAAAGCCTTTGTTCTTTCAAAGCTTTATTTCTTTAATCTCAACAAATATAGACAAATAATAAATTTAAAAAACACAGTGTCTATTTAAGAAGACGCCTACTAAGAAAATTCTTGTCCAAATAGGAAAAGCTCAGCAAAATTTGATGTAGTTGAAAAGATCGTCTTTGACTATTACAATTTATCTCATCTCCCAGAAGTTGGGTAATACTGACTATAGGCAGGGTGTCTTGTTCCCCCTCATGTCTTTTGAAAAGGCTTGGAAATAACCAAAGGATATCCTCCTGAGTGTTGTATGGACTCAGCACATGATAATGGAAGATACTACAAATGAGCTTTAGTTCTTCTGTATTCTCATGCAGCAATGGCTCTTCTGCTGCATGGGAATATATCCAGTGAAGGTGAATATTATATTTCAGTATGTTTTATTCTCTATTCCCAGGAACTGCCAGGACACATAATAATTGCAGCAAACGGGATTAAGCACTGAAGGTGACTGCTAGAAGGATACAGCACTCTGGTTGGGAAATTCTGAGTGACTGCCATATAATTGCTTTGAGACAATTTATGTCAGATCAGTAGAAGAAGCCACCAACTGATAAATCCCTTGTAATAATGCTCTCATGAAGATGATGAAAAAAGAGCCTCAGTGTGGAGTTCCGGCAGATGTCTGTGTTCAGAAGATGGATGTTGAGGCTAAGTCTAGGAAGGTGAGATGTCTTGCAGAATCCATAGTCTTAACATAGACTTAGCTAGAAAATATGGGTAGAACTAGGCACCTCAGTACCATAATATACCAAGTAAATGCATTTTGAACCTGCCTATAACAAATATCAAAGACAGAGTGATATCTAAAGTATCTGGGTTAAGGAATCTTGCTCTGGTTATTAGGGGGATATCTTCCAGTTTGGATTCCAAGCCCTGAATCCCTGAATCCCAAAAGAGATGACTATAGTTCCTCTCTGACAGCATGCAGTAGATAGGTATTTATTCATTATCTCAGTGGACAGACTAGCTACCCTAAATTCCAGGAGATCTTGATTCTACTTTCTACTGTATCCGAAAAGATCTCAAGTCTTACCTTCCTTCTACAAAAGGCTGCTTATAGCAAGCTGCTCCCAGCTATTCCTCCTTAACCTCTTAGGCTTTTTCATGGAAGAATTAAATAAGCATGAGACCAGAGACAGAGAGCACAGAGAAGTAAATATTGTTTTGTAGTCTACTAGTTAAGCACTCTTCTCCAAGAAGACAGATTGGGTCCAGTTTCTGTTTCAGTGAATATTTAATACTAATGATATGAAATACTGTTGAAAGAGCACAAGAGATCATTTAATTCATCCTCTGGTTCAGAGGTACCTCCTACAGCCTTTCAGTGATTGGAGCTGACATTTTTCAGTCTATTCCAGTGCATCACAATCCTTTTGGTTTCTTCCCAAGATCTAGTCTGAATCACTCTGACATACCATTAAAGACCACTACATCGTTTTATACATCATGAACAGCAAGAACAGATTATTCCTATTTTCTTGCATTCTCCAGACTGGCATGTGGACCCCTCTCAGCCTTACTCCTTTTAGGTTAAATAATCCTAATTATTTCAGTCCTTCCTCACAAATTATATTTCCCTTGATCTAAAGCAATTCTCACTACCCCAGTCTGCACACTCTCTCACTGGACCACACTTTCTTACAGTGCAGTACGAGACTAAGGCAGGACATTTTGGTTGAGTCTTACATGTACACATCAAAGCTGAAGGCTTATTAGATTTGTCTTACAGCCTGTATTCCCATTTGTGCAACCTGGTGAGATGGTGTATCCCTTCCTGGCAATAGAATGATGTTCTAGACTACCACTGAACTTATGGTCCTACACAGACCCTGTCTTCCCTCCTGAAGGACAGCTAGCTGGCCTGTGGTATCCCATGGACAGCCATCTGCAATTTATTAATCATTCCCACAGAGAGCACTTTATATTCACTCTGATGTTGTTCAAACCAGGACTCTGGTTTAACAAGCTTGTCTTGAATTACAGCAATTTCCACCAGCCCATACCTGGTTTATGCCATCTGCAGATTTTATAAAACACTTCCTCTAGACAGTCATCAAGCATAAAATTATAATATAAAGTGGAATGTCTTTAATGAACATGTGAAGCACTAACAGGCCGCAGCACAAGCTTGTGGCAATTTGCTCAATAGAGCCTTCCATTTCAACAGGAAATCACTGAGAATTGCTCATTGAGTAGGATTACCGACACCACTTCTGCATCCCTGCTGTAATATTTTCTTTTGGAATATGTTTCTTTGCTTCATTTATGATAAAAGCCTACGAGATAATGTCAAAATCCTTACAAATGACAAGGTATGACAACTACTTCCTCTGTAACCACCAGGCTTGTTAGAGAAGAAAGCTAAATTAGTTTGACATGATCTGTTCTTGACAGACCTGTGCTGGCTCCTAATAATCTCCTTTATTTGATTATTTCCACCATTTTTTCCCCAGAAATGAAGTCAAACTGAGTAGTCTGCATTTTCTTATCTTCTGCTTGTTTTCAGCCTTCTGACACCTCATCTGGCCCTCATGAGTCTTCAAAGCATTCAAAGCTCATGGTTCAGAGATTGCTTCCATCAGCTTTGTAAATAAGCTAGGATGATTTGAAAGAACCATCTTATATCAGTATATTCTGACTTGCTCTGCCCTTTTCATAGATCCTGATCTTCCTCCTCTGTGGCTCCTATTAACTGTTTTAACCATCAACTTGCAGCAGATGATGTTACTGGTGATATGCAAAATGGGCATAAATGCTTTGGCCTTACTGACAATGCATGATGTAAAGCTTCAACCAAAGCTCCCTCCTTGTCTCCACGAGTGTCACAAACACTAAGGTAGATAGTCAGGAGGATATTCTTTCAGTTTCTTACTCCGGCTCAATTAATATTTTATTTGTCTGTGTATTGAGCTGATTATAAAACTTTATAAAACTAAGGGTCATCTAGGCATGCCAGTAAACAGTCTTTTAATGTTAGGGAGACTTTACAGTTTTAAGTGTAATTATCTTTACATAGTGCCTTTAGGCACCTCCACAGTCAGAAATGAAGGAAGCTCTAAAGTTCTACAGCCTATGATAGAGACTTCTAAGAAGGTAGTTCCATTTACAACAATCCCCTATTTCTCAGTTCAGAACAATGACAGCCACACCCTGACTAAAAAGTGATGAAATGCGACAAGATAAGACATCTCTTTCTGAGTTGTGGAGTCATATCACTCAAAGGAAGAAAACAAAGAACATAAGGAAGAATTAACTGAATTTCAAAGGACCATTTGCTAAAAGTTCCTTTGAGTCACTAGGGATCATTTTTCACTAATTTGCCAATTCTTTTGTCTTCTACAGTGTCTTGTATACTGGCATCCTAATGGACAGTTCCTTTTGCTGCATAACTAGTTTTACCATATAAGAGGGAGCTTCAGGTACTGCTTCACATAGTAACTTTGTTAACTATCCTCTGGAAGTTATCCAACTTCTGTTTACTTCACGGAAATTTCAGTTTGCTTCAGTTCTTCAGTTATTTTCAAGGGTGATCTTTTTTTCCTTGATCCATTTGTCATTTCCTTAGGATTAATCTCTTCTAGCTGATACGCTGATTGAAATTTTGGATACAAGGGAAAGACCATTTGGCAATGCTGTGCTTTATGCGGGACTGGTAGCATCCATATCACGCTTTTGACTACTATTTTAACAGTCAACATTAAACATCAATTTTCTGTTGTGGTGTCAGCCTCAAAACTCTATGTAGGGCTTGAAATTCTTCTGGGTCTTCCACTGGCATGCAAAGAATGGGAAGGGTTAAAACATCTGGTTTTCATCTTTGACCAGGCAAAGCCTCCATTCTGACAGAGTCATCTCAGCCTGTACAATTCAGGTTGTAAACTGCCCATCTGACTACTCGAACACAACAAGTCAAGAATCTTAACCCTGAGAAAGGTGTCCCAGTTCTAAGGAATACAATGAAGTCTCCCTGCTGAGGGTAAACTTTTGGTCCAACTTCTAAAAGCCCCTTTGCCTCAGTTTCCCATCTTTCCAGTACTGCCTCCACAGCTGCATTATGCTTCTCAGGCAACTGAGCAGGAGCTGCCCTCCTTGCATTTGCTCAGCAGGTGATTTCCAGCAGTGGATTTCACTCTTACATGAAACTAAATGGCTGCAAATTTTACTGTCAGAAAATCAGCCACTGGCACTTGTTTCTTTATGATGATTTTTATGTTAAACTATTCATAAATGCACCACTGAACACCTTACTCCCAAAGCCGTGGGCAAACTCAAAATGGAATGATACAAGAAGAACAAAATCATTGTGGTTTACATCTTCCTGGTTTCAATTTGAATTAATATAAATGACTGGCGCCAGGTGCAAAAGAGCAAAGCACAGTACCATGGTGCCCAATCTACACAGCCTAGAGTACTTAACATTGTAGATTTATAAGGTCATTGAATGCTATTAATAACATAAATGGATTAGACTCCATTCAATAGTCTGGTGAACTGGATGCCAATTGATAATTGTCTTAACAATTGTAAGAGCAATCAAAACCGTAAATTATTCTGGACATCACCACTTATTAGATATCATCCCAATTAATAAAAAAACCTGAAGTTCCTAAAAGCACAGTACCACTCCTAGGAAATTATGAGAAGAGTGGAATAAAACTAGCTTCAGAGCTAGGTTCAGATCCAAACTCACTCCCCTACACCCCGAAATTTTAGAGGCATTCAAACCAAGTGAGTGTTTCTTTTGAAGCTTTTTTTTTTTAGCTTTTTTCTAATTACCATCTCTTACAGAAAGGTTTATCCTCCAGAGAGAGTGCTTAAATATTGTGAGATGTCCCAGCTTTCTATAAATAGAGATATACTGTGATTATGGCTGGAATTAATTCAAGATACTTCAGATGTAAGATGAGTAATGAACGGGACTGACATTTATTGGTCATAATTTAAAACAATATAAGTACATCCTGGCTTCCCTTTTTAGACATCAAAGTCAACTAGCCCTGGTGCAAGGAAGGCAGGCTCAGAACATCTCGTCTTGGGCCAACAAGACAGCTGGAGCATAGCCAGTCACCCAACAGTGGCACTAGTAGCCAAGAGAGAAGCTTGGAAGAAGTATAACCTGTCAAAAAAGCAGGAGTGTCAATCCTAGTTTGTACTGCATGCATTGCTCCTATTGCAGCCATACCCCTCCCCAGCTGCCTTCTGCAGTTGGGCAGCCTTTTACCTATGCTAACAGTAAGGTGACAGATGAAGACGCACCACTTCCTATTGTGCATCATAGGAAGCACCATTTGCAAACCTTCCTCATTTGTAGCAGCTGCAACTGCTGCCCAAGGGGAGAAGAATTGGGGAATCAACAAAAGCAACTGGAAGCAGAAATAACGAATCCAGCTTCCCTTCTGATACCACTGTCAGGAAGGCTGAGGGAAGTAAGACCCTCGTTGTAGTGGCTGATGCTGTCAGCAGGAGTCCTCAAGAAGCACAGCATAATGCAGGGCTGGTACACAGCTGGAGGAGAGATGGAGCAGCAGTAGGACTGGATGGACAAGGGAGCAGGGGGAAGGCGAGGAACAGAACAGATGGAGAGAGGAGAAAGAATGAATAACAGGCAGAGACACCAGGATCAGTGTAACTCTGAAGTACAAATTCTTTTTCTTATATTAAAAACAAACCACTATTTTTTGTTACACAAGTCCTCCACCCCACACACATACTGTGGGCTGGATCATTATGGTGGTAGGGGAGGAGCTAGCACACCGGTGAATAGCAGGGAGAGAACTAAGATGTAGCCCTACTCTCAGGCTCTGATCCATAGTAATAAAGCCTGGGTCTGGGAAGAAAATCAATGGTTTGTGTTAGAGGAACTCAAGGGGCTAATAAGCATCCCAGCACCACAGGAGTGACTGAGGATGGATAAAGCAGTGCTTTGCCTGTCTAAAGCAACTCTCACCTGAGGGCTTCTGAATCCTTTTTTTTTCCACACACTAATTACTTAGTTTCCAAATTAAAGAAATATCTTGCAGAGAGAGCCATAACAGTCAGAGAATCAAGTCAGAAAGCAGGTTAATAGCACTGCTAGGAAAAGAAACCAGCTCTCCCTAAACCAATGCCTATATACCAGCCTGTGTCACTCACAACCATGAAAAGCCATTGAGTTTTACACACACACTCAGCAGGTGATAGAGAGAATCCTAAGAAAATATAAACACCTCCTCCACATGAGGCCATCAGAGCTCTGAGGTTACATGTTATCTCCTGGTGTGCTCAGGAGGGTCTTGGAATTATAGATGAAATGAATGTGGATGGATTCCAGACTTTGATTTTGGACTTCAGATGTTAAAGGTGTTTCATCTGGATACCTGCTCTGGTACTCCCACAGCAAGATATTCTGATGTTTCTACCACCAAGGCATGTGTACGTTCCACTATGCCTTTCTGGATGACCAACCTGGTCTTATTAGCTTGACATTTCTCTGTGTAGAGCAACTGGTTTATGGTTGTTTCCTTATAACTGAACACTGCAACTTCAGAACTTAGACACAGACAGGTATAGACTGCTGCCAAATCTATCCCTGAGACTTGTCAGACTCACAGCAAACAAGGGAATCACATACTGACTTAAAAAGGGCATCAAGACATAGAGCTGCCATCAAGAGGGTTTCTTATCCTCAGGTGTCTCTAGCCTGGCACTGTCATCAGAGCTGTTTTTCATTCTGAAATCCAAATAAAGCCCTCCCTGTGTAAGGAGGGAGCCTAAGGCAACAGAAGACACACAAGTTTCACAAGAGGGGAACACAGGAGAGTTGTGCTTAAGAAAGGATCGCAATCAGTGATGCACCACAATCAGCAACCATGCACAGGTCTCAGGTTATATGCAATCGGTGCTTTTTCTTCATACTATCTCAGTCAAAAGTAGAAGCAATCTTCAGGCTATATCTGCTGTTCTACTTGTTAATACACCAATCTCTCAGCATACACATGCCTGCTTGGTAGAGATTAGGCAGAACTCACTTATGCCCCATGTCCCCTGCCATAGACAGCACGTGGAGCAGACAAAAGCCATTATGAGGAGCACGTGCCTCACAGCACAAGGCCAGCAAACTCAAGCAGGCATACACATCCTTGGTTTGCATCATGCAAGACCATCTTGCAATGGACAATGGTTCACCTTCTCACTAGCACAAGAAGGCCTTGCAACTTGGCAGCTGCTGGCAGTAAGGAATTCCTGCTCTCTGGGAAATGGGGAGAGGGAAATAAAATGTCTGTGCAGGGTTGGTACTAGATCCTGGGATGGCATTAGAGAATCCACGACAGCTGGACTGCAGTGAGAGTGGACTTGAGGCAAAAAATCATTGCACTTTCTCCTTCTAGTCAGTCAAGGCAACATGAGTGGAGGAGAAGTCCTTTTCATCACTCACCCCCAGGTGATGCTCACCGTCTGAGCATGGCATGGGCAGAGTCTGGAGCTACAGTTTATTTTCTTATCCTGAGGCAGGTGCAGCTCTGAGATCATCCAGACAGCCTCGGCATTGGGGCAGGACAAGTCCTCGGACAATACATGTCAGTTCTTTGGCCTGCATACGTGTACCCAGCCTGGCAGAGGCAGACAGAAGATTCAGTACAGGCCTCTTGGCAGGGATGCCTCTGCATACCTGTGGTTACTGCCTGACTGCTTTTTGCTTTCATTCACAAGCCAGCAGAAATAGACAATTCGGATCAACAGACAGGTTTCGCTCCAACTAAGCATTACCACTGTGCTTCTCCCCCTGGAAACTCTGCCTGCAATTAGTTCCCTAGGAGGGGCCTTGCCTGTGCCATTAAGAACAGTTACATTACACTATCTAGGAGAAATCAATGTCTCTAATAGTCAGCAAAGGCAGTGTAGGAGGACAGGGTGATGGGAGGGGTGTTTCTCTGGAGACACCCTTTTCGGTAGAAATCCCAGAGGTATTGCCCCAGGAAGAGAAATAGTAATTAAACTTCCATGCAGCAATTGTTTACTGGAAGAAGCATAGATGCCACCACCCAGTGTCTCTCAGAAAGTCATCTCCCCAAGTGCAGATGAAGTGCCTCTTCCTTGAAATCAGTGGTCTGTGGTGATTTACACCATACTGGCAAGTGGAGGAAGGAGAGGCATGGACAGGCATATTTCCTTTAAAATACCCCTTTTCCTCTGTCCACATTGGGGTTTAAAGGTAAGACCACGCCTTGGAAGTTTTGAAGCATCTGTATTGTGTGGCATAATTAAGTTATCCCAAATAAGATTTGAGACATTATCCTGAGGCAAGAAAACCTTAACTGCATAGATCTTCGTCTCTCTCTTTTTCTCCATTTCCTCCTTGTACACCTCTGCAGTTCCTGGAATGACAAGACACCTCACCGGCTGGCTTTAATTGCTAGAATAGTTCCCTAATGCTTTTGCCTTCTCCAATTGCATTAAACCGCATCTTTAGAGGTGCAGCCCTGTTTATTCATGCAGCTCGTGTGGAAGGGGAAAGAAACGCAGACTGCCTCTTTTCCCCTCTCCCTCCTTTGATTTGATGGGTGTGGCAGGTTTAAACCTTTGCAGCCACTGGCTCTCCAGCGCTGGGGTGAGGAGGAGAGGACCGAAGGGGAGGAAGCCGTCGTATATGGCTGGTGATGAATGAGACTCATCTCACCCACAAGTGGGAAACCTGCTTGCGGGTTATTGTTAAATCACTCATGCAATTCAATACCGAGCACATACCCCCATAACGTCCATCTGTTCTAGTATGCAGTGCATGCAACACTTGCATTTCTACCCACTATCTCACTACCCAGCTCTGCATATTACTGGCTGCATCTCTTGCTGCCAGTAATCATTAAGTTCAGTTTGTCACATATTGCTCGACCCAGCCTCTCGGTTATGCTACCTTTCAGCTGAGTATTTTGTGGGCTCAGATTCAGAGCTGCAGTCAACTGTAGGCAGAAATGACAACACTGAGCTAACTACATCTCTCATGGGCGGGCACAGTCAGTCAGTCAGATACTTCACTCTTCACACTGGCATTGCACCCACAAGAAAGAATAATCTGCAAGGTATATGTGTGTGAACATATTTGTCTCTGAGAAGTGGGAGGGAGGACAGACACACACAGGCACACCTAGACACAAATGTGAAGAGATTTCTTCCACGCCCAAGCCTGTAATTTCAGCATTTTGCTCTTTAGCTGCCAGAAAGGCGGGATACCGGGGGCTTCCCCTGGAAAATAATTTGAGGAGAGCTGTCTTTATTTTGGGAAGGAAACTCTTGCCTCTGCCGAAGAACCTATTCCATCTTTTTCTCCCTGTCAATGGTCTGGGTGGGAACAGAGGAAGAGCACAAGCTGAAAACTGAAGTCTTTTTCTTTTCCAAATTAAAGCTTCATCTGGTGTAGCATCAGCTTTCCTGAGTGAACCAGTTTGGCAATTGTGGTGTGAATTCAGGTACAGGAACATCAGCTGGGCTCCAAGCCCAGGAATACCTGCCGAATATGCACAGGCAGGCACATTCAGGTTGTGTGGCTGCATAAGGATCCAGAAAGCATGGTGTGCTTGGGCGTATATGTGTAGTACAGATGCAAGTGATCAGAGAGTGGAGATGTGTGCTGCACATGCACGCGCAAAGGGGTGTGTACCATGCAGTGGATTAATGTATGGAATGGGAAGAGATACCTGCATGCCATGCATTTCTAAATATGACAGAATAAAAAACAAAAGGGGCAAACCCACAAAGATATAAAGAACAGATGCATCGGAATATAATTCAGAAGCTTTAATGCCCAACTTGTGATGGTATGAGCAAAATTATACCTCTCTCCCAATAGCTCTCCCTGACTCCAAAGAATCCCAGAGCTACCTACTTTATTTTAAAATTTGCTGTGCACCTCCACCCACTGCTCTGTCACTTTGCCTCCCTGTCTGCCTTCCTTCTCCTCCTCTGCTCTTTTCATCCCATATTTGCCAGCAGAACGTGCTCTGCTGGCTGGCTGCAATGTGCTCCCCCCAAGTCTTCACCCCCCCCTCCAGATTTTAGTGAGCATATCATTAATTGCAAAGCATTTGGAAAACCTGCATGAGAAAAAAGACAAGATGACGCAAGGTCTCTTTCTATCCCCATTGCTTGCCCCTCCCCATTATTCTACAAATTTTTTCCTTCTCCATCTCCATTCAGAAACACACTTTAACCTGAATTTTCTCTCAACACTGCTCTGTTCCACAGTAACGGTAGTTACTCACATCAGCGTGTTAGGCTATTCCTCCAGAATACTGCAGTGCTACATTGTAAAAAATATAGAAATGTAAGCATATTTAAAGAAAGTAACCAGTACAGTGCTGTGCCTAAGACTGAATTCAGTTTTGTGCTTAGAACAAGGACCAAAGCTCCTTGTCACTACCTACAAATCCGTAATTTGTGGAAGTTTCAAAAATGCCTTACAAAGATATCTAGGGCCAGTTCCTGCCTCAAAGTTCCAACTGCATAAATCCAGCATCCTCCCGAGGAAATCCAAGAGGCTCAGCTAAAACAGGCTTTCTTAATCAGGAGCAGGTTTGAGCTTTCACATAAAATAAAAGGGGAAAGGGGGAGGGGAAAATTATCTAAGTAGCATTTTTTTTGTTCAATTTAATTACAATTTTGGACATAAACATTTTGACGCTGAAAATTAGACATCACCAAAAACTTCTCATCATCCCAAATTCCTTATAGCAAAAGCCAGGCGGTACCAGTAAAGAAAAGGAACTGGTTTCCAACAGGTTCACACTGCGAGCTTCTCTTATCCCACCCGAGTTCGAAGCTAACAGAGGCGTGGTCCTCTGTCTCTTTACCAGCTGGTGCACAGTTGTCTAACTGGTTGTACTATGAAGGGTATTGCAAAGAGGGTGTCTCTTCCCCTCCTCAGGCTAATGCTTTTGTTATTAATTAATTGAATTTTTCATGATAGCATCGGTTAAAAAAAAAAAAAAAAACAAAAAAAAAAAAACCAAACTACTTCAGGTTAATTCCTGCTCAGATTGTTGTAATGCAAAAAAATGGATACACCTGTCCTCCGAGCCACCTCACAGCACAGCCACATAAAGCATCTCCCATTCATCAGAGCCAGGAGCAATAGAGAGTGTCTGACCAGGGATCAAGGCTCACTGGGCATCCGTTCTTTTTTGGCATAAGATGAAGAATTGCTTCCTTTATCTCCAAGGTAGAGCCAGATTTCATCACGTTTCCTGCCAGCCGCACCTCCACCCCCCCAATCCACACCCTCAGAACCACAGACAGAAAATCCTAGGCAATATAACTACCCCCTATTAAAAAACAACAGGAAGAATAGAGGGGAGATTCTGGTAGCTCCCCAAATGTGGATGTAGGCCACCCCCCTTCCCCACATCACCAGCCCCGGAAAGGCAAAATAGTCACGTTGCAGGGTGTGAAAAGAACCTTCAGTCTCAAGATGCTAAAGAATTGCAAAAGAGACGTCTGCTGAAAGCAGCTGAAATTTCCCCCCCCCTACCCCAGCCCCTTATACACTCTGGCAGACACACACCCCACGGACACCCAGCAGCCTGGGAGATTTCTTAGCAGAAAGAAATATTAAAATCTTCATCTCTACCTGTTTTGTTCTTCTCATACAGCACAGCATGATCGTATTGTCCCCTTCTTTCCTTCTTCTTCCTTCCTTCTCCTCTCTCCTTTTCCTCTTCTCTCTCTTATCTCTCCCCCCCACCCT
>WEIV01001435.1:345277-373946 GCA_013390005.1 Calyptomena viridis
TCCCCCCCCTCCCCCCCTCCCTCTCTCTCTCCCTCTCTCTCTCGCTCACACACACATACACACACAGGAGCACACGCACACACACACACACACCAGGGCAGTTAGCAGCAACTGTAAGGTCCACAGCTATTGCTCATCACACATGCACACGCTGCCTCTCCCTGCCTCCCTCCCTACCCTTCCCAGAATTGTTCACCAGCTCTCCCTGACTCGTCACCNTAATTAAAATCTTCAATCTGGACCCAATTACCCAACGACTTTCCCACTGTACAGAGGCGACAAGGGAGAGGGGACACTGCGGGCTGCGGAGGGGTGGGGTGGGCTGGGGTGTGTCTGGGAGGCACCGGGCGAGGAGAGGGACCGGGCGAGAAGGGGGACCGGGAGGCTGGAGAGCCCCCAACCCTACTCCCATCGGAGCAGCCGAAGCCCCCGCCACGGTCAGGAGTCGGATTTATGCATGAAGAAAGTGTGGGGCGGGGTGAGCACAGAAAGAAGAAGAGGGAATGGGGGTATTGCCATGGCAGGCGGTATATGCCATACACAGGTGATGTACCGTAGGTGAGAGCTGTGAGCTAAATGAGAACTGGAAAATATGGCTGTTAAAAATCCCTTTCCCCCGCACACTCACAAACATGTACTCACGTGCTGCCTTCTTCATACATTCAGGCATAAACCCTGCATAGTGATGTCCTGCGGCACCGAATGGGACAACTTTAGCCCTTTTTCCCTCAATCCATCCCACCAACCTTACACAGACACAGAAATGATACTCCTGCAATACTTTTTTTTTTACAGAATAGCTTCATAGCCTACACAAATCATCCCTTCCCCTTCTGTATAGATCTCAATTAATTTCACTGTCGAAGTAATTTCTATGTCTATTGATCTCTAACTGCAAATTGCTGTAAACTATTATGAGGAAGATGTGCGTGTTCACACACACAGCCACCCCCCTGCACGTGTGGGAAGAGAAGTGTATGGGTTTGCATGCATAGAAGATCATGGCGATGCATGAGCCTGAGCGAACATTAATGCACACATGCACTTCCAAGCACATATCTTGTCTTGAAAGTTATAACAATGTGTTTTCTCAGAATATACATGAGCTGGATAGCTATATCTGTCGTTGTGAAAAAATATTCCAGACAACAGTTAAACTGAAGTATGACAATGTTGAGCATGTCAAAAATATAAAAAGACTGATGGATTTTGAGGATTTCATCTACTAAAATTCAAATTTAGCTTATTTCATTTTTACCGAGTCTGGAAGGCACAGTCAGATGCTGTTCTCTTTTTTAGCGCTAATGTCACTACATCAACCTCTCCACCACACCATGGAGTTACTTCTAATTTATTTTTAATGTAAAACTCCCAGTAAAAGAGAAAAAAAAGTCTTAGGTTATTATTAAGGTTACATCTAAATACAGAATTAACACAAATATTCATACACATGTGCATGCTTATACAAATAAACGCATACATATATAGATATACTTTCTGGAATACCCATCAGTACAGTCTCCTACATAATCATATTCAGTTGCTATGATATCATTTCAGTTCCCAGTACACCATTTATTTTAAAAAGAACAAACTGCATTTCAAAGAAAATCTGGCTAGCTATCTGCATCTGTATGTAATTTAGGGGAAGTGCCTTTTGGGGTCAAGAAGGTATCAGTGTTAGTCCTGGTTTTACAGACTAGAAAAGGAAAATAATTATATGGTAATGACATTCAGAGAAGATACTAAACTGGGAAGAGTTGCAAGCACCAGCTGACACAGAAGTAGACTGAAGGATTAAGTAACAAAAATCAGATTCAGTTTCAGAAAATGCATGCAGAGAAAAAGAAAGCAAACTATGTAATCATAAAAGAAGACAGGTAAGAAGTGGAGCAGTAGAAAGCAGTGGACATCAAATTTGAGGAAGGGATCTCTGTGACACACGTCACTGCTGGCAATACTGTGCCAAGGCATTGAGGAGCGGTGTAATGGCATTTTGAATTATGCCTATGGGACTTGGGAGCCTCTGCCCTGGCCCCAGGAATTGCTGGGGGGCTCATCTCCACAATGAAGATAATGTGTCATGAGCTTGTGGGCACTTGCTAACCCACACAGCTGGTCCCCATGCCCTTAGGGAGACTTGACTCCTCTGGTCAACTATACAACTGAGAGTTTCACCCTGGTCTCCCTTTGGTGACAATGAAGAGAAATGGGAACTTTCATGGTGTCATTCAGATCATCCTAAACCAGGAGTCTAAACTAGGTCAGACAAATCACGCTTCAGAAGTGTTTTTGAAGCTTATTTTCTTCCCACTGACAAGGCCTTTTTAGGGAACCTCCTTGTGGTAGGGAGCCCTGCTGAGGAAAGCCTTCCCAGCCCCCATCTTTCCCAGACACCCACTCAGAGCAGGAGCAGGCTGGTAGCAGAAGAGCTGCGCTTGCACAGTCAGCGAGGGTCAAGCCACCTTCCTGTGCTCACCCAGAGCAGTTGCTCACCACCTGAAGTCAGTGCCAAAGGCAGAGCCACCTCTCTTTGTGCCCAGCCCTATGAGTGCTAGCTTATTGCAAACCACTTTTGGCACATAATCAAAACCTTAATAGGTTCCCCATGCACATAGACTTAGTGGTGAGTGGCCAGTCCACTGTAGAGTCACATCTGCATTTCCTCTGGATTAATCTTCTTATGTAGAAGAGCCGTAAGCCAAAACTCAAATTTTCAGAGCATGTGAGTTCGTAACACCCCTGTCTTTCAAATCAGGACCCTTTAAGTATATTTAAAAGTTGGATTCTAAATTCTTCAGTAAATTATATGGTTCTGAAAATCTTATCCCAACATCCCTTGCTCTGCCATTTTGGCTGTTTTCACTTCAACCTGTAAGGTAAATTATCTTGTAACATGGAATGAAGAAAAGACAAGTCCACAGCAATGAAAAGGCCAAAGAGAATGAGAGGAAATTAAAGGCACAAACTCCATTCAGGGAATTAATGAAAATCTGGAGCAAAAATCAAGACATAAAGAGCAGGTGAATCTCCATTTCTTAAAGTCACCAAGTCAAGATGGGATGCATTCATCCAAATGACACTTTTGTCTCTCCACTGCACTGTGAACTCTGGCTCATTCAGTACTCCTCCAAAGTTTAAGGATAACACTGCATCATGCAGTGTAGACATGCCCTGAAAGGCCCCTTTGACCTTGGCTTTTGAATCTACACAACTAAAAGCAAGAGCAGTTCCAAAGAATAACATGAATGGGGGACTAACTAGTGAAGGGGGCTGGAAGGAGGGGGTGAACAATGACCACAAGCTTTAAAAGCTTCATCTGTGAGAACTGATTGAATGACAGCTAAGGAGATGGAGAATTGTGGTATTTTCAAAAGCTATAAGCCTCATGGAGGAAATAATTTGGAGTGATATGTAGCCCACTGTTTGGTGTATGCTGCATTCTGCTTCATTGTAAAGGAAGTTTTGTTTGGTATAAAGTAATTATTAAGATGACTCCTTTAATTCAAAGCCATTTCTTTGATTTAAAAAGGTCTAGATCATTTCAAAGTAACAAGACATATTAGTGGTTGTTAAAACGTAGGGCGGGTGGAGTGAGAGACATAAACCAGTCCTTTTCAAGCCTGTTCAGTTCTGCTGCAAGGTTACCCCCGCAGCTCCGGATCCACACAGGTTGAAGGAAAAAGCACCTTCAGCCCAGCTGCTAATTTAGGTTCAAGAGCGAAAGCTTAGATTCGGGTTTGGTTTGAAGAATCACATACTTTCAGCTTGTTCTAGGGATTGTAATCAGGTTCATTCCCTGGTCAGACAAAGTTAAGTAAGATCAAGAAGAAGAAGAAGACAGTTTGCATGTTAGAGCTGTCCCAATGGTAAGCATGCTAAACTGAAGAGGCGTCTCTGAGAGAAGTACTGTGAAAGTCCCGTTACTAGGGATATTTAAAGCTTCAGTAAAAACAGCTCTGAAGTGAGCGACTTGCTTTCATTGGGAGATAGACTGGGTTTTCTCTCTATTCATATGTTCTACATATAGTGGTTGCTTCATCTTTTGTTAGCCAACTTTCATGCTGAAGGGAAAAAAGCCAATTTTATAAAGATTTTTTGGTATCTTCATTTGAATAGGCATTCCTGAAAATCCCACTGTTGGACCACTTGCATTTTCACTCTCCTTGGTAGGTTTGCAGGTCTGGTCTCATTTGGCCTCACTTTCAGTCATCTATGTCTTAATGACACAAAACAGTGCAGTGCAACACTACAAACAAACTCCTTTTCTAAATGATTTAGACATAGTCATAAATCTCCTTGGAGGAGTATCCATTTTTCAGTATAAGGATCACTTATGTCAGTTTACCTTGGATTTGAGTTAATCCTGAATTATTAATAATAGAAAAGGAGAGCCTAGTTTATTTTGACCCATGACTGTCCATATGCCACAGACTGAAATAAGAGGCTTTAAATGCATGATTTTCAAAAGCTACCATGCCACTTACTGTTGCAGAGAAGGCTTCAGGAAATGCCAGTCCAGGAATGCTCTAATTCATTCAGTGTCTTTAATGACCGCTCAGTTGCTCATCTTGCACGATACTGAACACACCTGACATTAGCACTTGTTGCCATCATGCTAGTCAAAGACATAGGGAGAGGTGCTCTGCATTTATTCCCTGTGATTTCCATTTTTCTTCATATGCCTACACAGCTGGTCTCACAGCACTGAAAACACCTGACTTTACAATAGCAAACATAACAAGAAATGGCCTCAATAATTTCCCTGTTTTCATCATTCTTAGAAAAAGTGTGTTTTCTGTAAATTGTGTAGTGTATACAAACTGGAATATCTGGGGAGGAGCAATGGTAAAAGGAATTTTAGCATGCACAAAGAATGGTCTGTACAACCCCCAGGTCAATGTTAATTATTATTGAGCTTCAGAATCATCAAAAATGCAAACATAACAGTTAAATCCCAGCATAGGGTAGTGCTGAAGAATGTAACTCTTCAATAAAATGAAATCTCATCTGCTTGTCTGTCAAAAAGAATAACGTCATCACAGAAAGCAGTCAACCTATCAGTGTATTTACAGTCTGCCATGGGAGAATGTGATGCTTTACAAGCCAAACCAAATATAAGACAGGATAACCCAGGAAGCCCCTTTCTTCTACTCCAGGGACCCTTCAATATGTGCTGTTGAGTATACACAGCAGTCCCTTCCACTGTAGCACAGACTCAGCAAAGCAAGCTTTGAATGAGAATCAGTGCCAACCAGAAGCTCAGGGTGGGCCAATCTACCCTGCTTCTCATGTTGGCTCCATCCTTTAGTCCAAATCCTACAATGCCATGACAAGTTGCTGTCAGCATCTAGACTCACCACCTTACATTGACACATGGGGATGTGTCTATGCTGTTCCATGCTGTGGGGTGTGATGGCACTGGGATGGAGAAAAACACTAAGGGGTGAGTCTCACACACTAAATACATGCACGATTGGAGAAGAAGAGTCCACTTTCAATGCCGTTTTACTCTCCTCCTAGCTTCTTCAGTGATAAATTCCCATTCCCCTGACACTGCAGTAAAAGCTGTTCAGTGATACCTGCATGACATGACGTTAGGAAAAAATTCTTCACAGAAAGAGTGATTGGCCATTGGAATGGGCTGCCCAGGGAGGTGGTGGAGTCACTGTCCCTGGAAGTGTTTAAAAAGACTGCATGTGGCACTTAGTGCCATTGTTTAGTTGATGAAATGGAGTTAGGTAGTAGGTTGGACTTGATGATACGAAAGGTCTTTTCCAACCTAGTTCATTCTGTGATTCTGTGGTTCTGTATTATGGTGTGAGTCACAATTTTCTGAGCCTTCTTTGGACTGCCTGGTCCTGCTCTGCACCTGCCCACAATGCCCCTCCTTCATGATGACCTGGCTGCTCCAGCACTGGGAAGGTATTTTTGTCCTGTTCCCTGACCTGATCAGACTCTTTCTTCTCCCCAGCAAAACAGGCTGAGTTGAGCTGAACCAGACTGCATACAGGAAGGTACATGGGGTACCATGGTCCCAGACGGAAATGGATGAGAGGAAAAAAGTTGAACACATTCCTATGTCCTTACTTTAGTGTCAGCTATAGGGTGAAGTTTCCAGTGGTGGAGAGCACCCAACAGGCCAAATCTGCCTTTCAGGAAAGGACATTAAAAATTTCTAACCATGTCCATGCTTCACTCATAGACACATCATGACCAGGCCATGCATTGAGCAGGATCACAGCAGCAAACTCCACAAACCACATAGACAATTAAAGGACATAGAAAGTATTTGTATTGGAGAAGTGCAAAGTGATGGAGTGAGCTGACAGGACCCTTTCACCTATCCAGAGCTGTATATAGGGGAGTTAGAATAGCAAAGACTTACCAGAATTAAATGGGCAGGAAAACTGTAAACATCCACTTGCCTCTAAGATTCAAAAAAACTCTCTCCTTGCCTTGGCTTCATTTGGATTAGCCACAAGATACCCACTGAGAGGAAAGAGGAAAGTCCATATCTCCCCGTTTGTCAGGCAGACATGGCATATGCAGAGGGTTGTTCCCTTGTAATGGGATCCTCAACACACAACTCACTGCATCTAATTAAAGTGGAAGAGCTCCACACTCCAAAATGCAGAGCACAGGTCTTTGGCAGAAAATAGGCGTGTAGTTCATTCCCACCATGGCCAAAAATTTGTCACAGTTCCCTTTAATTAGAAACCTGCTAAAAGTGGGAGATAGACCCATAGTGATTTTGATCCAATCCAGCAAAATCTATATGAATTGTAGGTTGGGACAGCAACACTTTTAAATGATAAAAAGTGCTCCATGTGGTCCATAAAACCACTAATAGTGGAGCATGGAAATTCATAGTTCAGATTCCCACAGATTATCATCCAGCAGCATCAGAACTGTGTTTTGTGTGTGTGCATTAAAAAAGTTCTACACTGTCAAGAGCCACACCATGCCCAAACTTCTTAATAGTGCCCTATTATTATATTATTATTTCTTTTCCAAGACTCCACTGTTAACCAAAGGAATTCACCCCAGAGGGCAGGAAACACAGATGGAATTTTATTAAGAGTCCAGGACTGTCCAGGCGGGAATCCAAATCTGCTGTCCCATGCATGGAAACAACATTACAGCAAAAGGCCCTATTTTAACTCAGCTCTACAAGATACAGAACTGTCTTTCTGTACTATGTTTTTCTGGAGGTTTAGAAGCTGCTCCAAGCATAATGCTGAATTTTCTGTGTAAATCTCATTGATTAGCTCCTTCCCCAAGCAATTCTGGTGGGAAGGAGAGAGAGAAACTTTCTGGAGAGAGGCAGGTTAATCTCTCCAGGCCGTTATAGGTCCTCCTCACTACCTGACACAACTGCTTTATACAACAAAGTGCCACATACCATGCATGCCTGGCACTGTGACATTCTAGAGAAGCCAGTCTTGTTTCCTGCCTGCTGCACCTCTTTCTTTGCCCCACAACCTGCATGCACAATTCACCCAGCTTGTCCCATCCTACTGGTGTAGTTGCCACCTACAGCTGCCTGTCTCCCATGGCCAGCAGATGAGGCACAACCTGATTCAAGCAGAGGCCTGAGAGAGTTTCTTAGCCTGAGGAGGCAGCGGGAAGCAGCAAGGGAGGTGACGAGGACCTACAGTCAAGCACACAGGGAGCTTTATGACTACTCTGGTAATGGCACAGCAGACAAAATGCTCCATGGAGGTAGAAAGGTCTCTTTCAGCTTGAGGGAGAAAGGAGGAAAGAGGCAATCATTTACTGCCTCCATCAGAGAAGACAAGCATACTGATCTTAACGTTCTTCTCATGTGTGTTCATCTCAGCAGGGTCAAGTTAAAATTTATTTTAATATCGTATGTTATAAAATGGGAAGGGTAATTCTTCCTTGTTACCCTAATTTATTCAGCCAGAGACAAGAAAAAAGAAGTTCATTCTCTGTTTGTTATGAAAGCTAAGCTCAAATATGAACAATGTTCCATAGTAAATGATGGAGAGTTTGACAATCTTATCTGTATCGTATCATCATATATTGAAAGGTTCTATTGTTAAGAATAGCTACAAGATAATACATTTCATTTGCTTCAAGAACTGTAATTCTGAGCTTCCTCACTTTAGAGTTCTTTTCAAGTCAAGGATCTGTGTTTTCTCAGCATAGTTTTTTGCATGTTACCTCCCTGGATACTTTCTAAAATAGAAATAAGTCTTTGTAAAGATAGAAAAGCAAATTATATATGTCCAGCTTTCTCAAAATTAGTCACAGTTAAAAAATAAGACTGGCATTGCCTGGGCTGTATCAAAAGCAGCATGGCCAGCAGATCCAGGGAGGTGATTCCCCCCGTCTGCTCCACTCCCATGAGATCCCATCTGGAGTGCTGCATCCAGCTCTGGGATCCTTAGCACAGCAAGTGCATCGACCGGTTGGAGCAAGTCCAGAGGAGGGCCAACAAGATGGTTGGAGGAATGGAGCATGTCTCCTTCAAGGAAAGGCTAAGAGACTGAGGATTACTCCACATGGAGAAGACAAGGCTTCAGGGTGACCTAATTGTGGCCTTCCAGTATCTGAAGGAAGCCTAGAAGAAAGATGGAAACTTTACGAGGACATATAGTGACAGGTCAAGGTGGAATGGTTTTAGACTGAAAGAAGATGGGTTTAGATTGGATGCTAGGAAGAAATTCTGTACTGTGAGGGTGGTGAGACACTGGAACAGGTTGCTTAAAGAAGTGGTGGATGCCCCATCCCTGGAAGTGTTCAAGGACAGGTTGGATGGGGCTTTGAGCAACTTGGTCTAGTGGAAGGTGTCCCTGCACATGGCAGGGGGTTGAAACAAGATGATCTTTAAGGTCCTTTACAACCCAAACCATTCTATGATTCTGTTTAAGAACAGTCCTGAGTTCTGCCTAAAACTTATTAATTTCCCTCTTAAGGCTAAAACTTGAAAAGAAAAATAAATCTGAGAAAATAAACCACTGAATCCTCAGGCAACACCAAGCACAAAGAGGTAACAACCTGACAATGTCAGATAACCTCCATGTTACACATGATACAGGCCAGGCCCTCCCCTGATTAGCCATCAGCCATTAACATGGAATACAGCACGGTCATTGCATTCTTGCATCAAGCTCAATAGTTGCCAAGCCATGGCTTGAGGCACTGTGATGCCCTTAAGGTCCTCCAGTATTTCCTGCAACCACTGGGAATTAATAGGCTAAAATTGAGCCCAACAGGGAGAGGAAAGTTGCTGAAACACAGAGCCCATTTAGTATTGTTGCTTGGAAGCCAGAGAAGGTTATTAATTATTAGATCTTTGGTGAATACTGCCTCCTTTGTATGTTTAGTCATCCAAGAAGTCAAAATGGTCTCCCAAGGGATGCTGAGCTACTGTCTCTGACTTAATTTTGATCATACTGTGCCTATGGAAAATGGGACTTTGCTGCATCTCCCTTTATACCATCTCATCAAACTCCTGCAGGCTCTTATTAGATCTTCGTCACACACAGTCCAACCTCACTGGCTCGAAATTTGTCTCATTATTTCCCAGGACATCTACAGGTCCTTTCTGTGTAAGTACTACTGTCACATCCCAGGAAAACTAAAGGATGGTTTTGTAGTTTGAAAAATTAAGGCATGCTCAGCATTAGACTAAAACTCTATTTCTCCGAACACAAAAAATTTAGGAAGCATTTGTTTTACCTTCATTGTCTTAAAACTGATCTTAAATCCTATTTTACTGTCACTTCCTCCAACATTCTATTGCACAATACTTTCTATCTTGTAGCAGTGAGGTAATCTACATATCAAAGTTGTTTGTGCTGGACATGAATGAGAATTTCAGAACAGCTCCTTAAAAGACATTATTTAAAGGTGTAAGAAATGGTAAAACTTTCTGCCCTCTCCTGTAATGCTATAAAGTGGACAGAAATTCTACTTAGTAGTCACACTCTGGTTTTTGATCCACAAAAGCAAAATTTTCCTGGTTTAATAACTTTACTGAAGATTTAAAATTCTTTCATTATATCAGTGCAGTCATGTGTTTCTGTAAAATCTGTCCAAGCATTGTAATCATAATCCCATGGCAGGGCAGAGGGGGGTGTTTTGTTGTGGGCTTTTTTTGTTTGCTTCCTTTGGGGGTTTTTGTTTTGTTTTGTTTTGATTCCCTGGTAAATTGTTGGATCTGCTGGGAACTCTGTGTTTCTAACATGCTTATTCCTTCTTCCTAGGAGTTAATTCCACAGAAGGATCAAAGCCAGGAGTCCTCAGACTGTCCAAAAGATGCCTTGATAAACATTAGTTTGCAAGTGTTTTCCAAAATTAGATGCAGAACCACTTGCTTTCAGTTTTTCAAATTTCTTTGCAACAGCCTAATGAATCTGATTCACTTATACTATCCTTGACTTTGAGCACATTTTCTTCTCTTCCTCAGTTACCCCAGTCAGGGATCCAATAGATTCTGCTGCTTTCTTCTGCTTTCTGGTGTTCAATTGCTCTTCAGTAAAGCCTAAAGTAAGTCAACATTATCTCCTGAAACAAATGGACATTTTCATATACTTCAGGAAACAATTCTTTAACAGGAAAATGTATCAAGCTGAGCAACAAACGTTTTCTCAATGTATGTACACTTATGTCCTGGCAACAGCATTATCTATTTTCTCTAAGACTTTGCCCAAAGTTTATGTTATTTAAAAGCTATATACATCTGCTGCAGTGTTTCGAGAGCACTCACTCCTTTCTTTCTTAATTTCAATTAGTTCTGTGTTTGCTTTTCACTGCAGTGATATATTTACTGCTCCTAACATCCTTTGGGACCTTGATAAATTTACTTCAGTTTCTCAATTACCACATTCCTAAAGGAGAAAAAAACCCCTCTCACCCAATTTATTTAAGTCTCTTTGAAATACATCATAGTTCATCCTTGTTATTAGTCACTGATAAACATATCTGTAGTTAAGGTAATTAAAATTACTGCATGTGATGAAGACACTTTTTGAAATGTCTCAAATCTTATCCTTTAGAAGTCATGAGTCATATGACCCTGTGATAAGAAGTATCCCCAAATCTACCCCATATTCTTAAAATTTCCTACTATACTTTTCATAAACTCTCTCTGACACAGCCATGCCCTTAAACCTACATGGTCTCCTCCTTTGACTCCTGTAGCCTGTAACAACTTTTTGCCTAGCCCATAAGGGAAGAAGCAGAACTTGCTGCTGTGGCTCTTTCAGAATTAAGTGCCTGCTGATTGGTCAGACATTCTTTACCTCAGAAAGCATCAGAGTTGCAAACTGTTAGAGGCTGGAAGACTGTCTTTGCTGTTTCTTTTATTGCTTCTCTCCATCCCTAGTTTTGGCTCCTGAATAAAGAGAGTGGACTAGATGGACTTGGTCTACCCAAGGATGGTCATTCTCAAGCTGCCAAACAGATCAAGGAAAAGAGTTTCCCTGCCCTCTTTCACTAATTTGAATCTTTCTCTGCCCTCTACCCAGAGATGATATTCATGAAACTCCTGAAAATTGAACTATCATTGTGACTACTGCCTTATTGTCAAATATGGTTGAGATGATACAGTGAGTTGAAGTCTCCTCAAGACAGGGATAGACTGACATTCTGATCCAGCAGAATCACCAGTATATTGGGTAGATTTCTTTTCTAATGTAGTGCACTTTTAATATAACTTGCTCCACGGAGGTATTTCCAAATCAAGGAATTTCAGACCCACCAGAAGCTACTCCTACAGCACCTGCCTGAAAACATATTCCTTCTGCAATTTCTGGACTTCCCAATAGTTGTTGGGCAGCAATATTTAATCAAATACTGCAGTGTAGGGCTCATTTAGTCAATGATGCGTATGACGCCTGTGGTGCCAAAGAACTGCTCTGAGCTGCAGCAGTGTTAGGACTAACAACACTCTTCTAGGCTTTCCTACTCAGCAGGAAGCAGTCTCACAGCCATGCAAGTAAATTACAGGCTTATCATTCCTCATTCAAGTATCGGCACAGTCATTCAGCAGAATCTCCATGTCCCTGCAGCAAGGCCATAGAAACATAGTGGCTTAAACTGTACTATGTATTTGTTCTTCACCTTTTTTATTGCCTCTGCTCAGTAACTTTGCTTCATGGTTATTCAACAGGTGCCCTTTGAATCACAAGCATGTGGCACAGAGATGACTGGCAGACAAGGCAGTAGAAAAGAGCAGTCGAGGAAGCAGTTGTGCTTATTATAAAGGGCAGCTAACTGATTCATCAGTGCCCTCCCCAGAAAACCATGCCACATAAATGTTATTTGGAAATTAGTCTAGTGAAATAAGAAGGATTAGTTGGCATGCTTGAAGTGTGAATACGTAATCTTCTCTCTCCCTAAAGGAAGATAGGGTTTTTTTCCCTCCAACTGCATGGTGCATGGCTTCAATTCAATTTATGATGTGTGCCCTAAGGCCATTTTTACAGCCAATTCTAGTTTAAAAGAATTAGCAGGATTTTCATTCTCCAACATTGGACTGGTAGTCTGGCTCTGACTCTCACCCAGTGCTGGAGGAAGAAGTTAAAAGAAATATGGTTGTAATCCAGCATAATAAAATACTGAAACAGAAAGAGATAGGAACCAGCATTGCCTCCTTTTGTAGGTCTTGTAAGGAAAAACAGCAAATCTGCCAGGCTACAGATTGCTGGGTTAGCATGCAGTGAGGTTGAAAGAGCATATGGCAGGAGTAGCTGCCTGGCTGCAGTGCACCTATTGACAGCCCTGTCATCCAGGGCTGTAGAGACAAGATAAAGGTTTATTTTAGTGCCCTCACAGTTGACAGGAGCTTGTCATATTGCAGAAGCTGCTGCACTTCAGTCAGGGGAAGAAGGGGAAGGAAAGAGAAATCAAAAGCAATCACATACTTGGTGCATGACTGTCTAATCTCCTGGGGGCAAGAGATAGGGTGAGGTCTCTCATGTATTCTGTGCACACAGCACCTAGCACTAAGGGGTCCTAAAAGGGGCAACAAGGAGACAGCAGAAGAAGATTCCAGAAGAATCTGGACTGAACTTGATTTCATGTTATACCCTCTTTTCAAAGTACATGAGGAAATCTATTGCTGCTTGGTATTAGTAAAACTGCTCTGGGATTTCCCTGTAACTACTCAAAATGAAGAAGAATCTGAGTTGGCAGGATCTTCCTTGTAAGAGTAGGGTTCATTCCCACAGCTCCAGAGTTGGGAGACAGGGAGGAAGAAGAGAGTTTTTTCTTTAGGCTAAAATTTGATTCTTCCTGCAAAATCAGTAACAGTTATTGGGCTAGAAACATAAACACTGTAATGTTTTAATTAAAATTTTCTGCAGAGACAAGATACTTTCTGTAAGTGCATTTGGGGAAAAAAAAAATTTAGAAGTACCATAGAACACTTTTACCTAAGTTTTTGAGCAAATTTTCCTCTCTGTTACTTTTACTCACATGGTTTACACACAGTCCCTCTACCAAATCTTCCAACAACAGGTTCTCCTACCTTTACTGTTGATGCTAGGTAATTCATCACATAACAGGTTTTAGGCTGCAGACACGGCTATGTTGCTGTGTCACTTACATTCCCAGTGAACATGCAGCCAAACATGCAGCCTTTTTCCTCACCAAAGTTAATGGAAGTGTCTCTCATAGGGTGTTCTGCATCTTATCAGATCACACCTATGGGTTGCTAGTTCCTTGAGGCAGGAGAACTCCTTTAGACAACACTAGGTACAATGCTGGCGCTAGACAGATGTGTCAGATCCTTTTGTCTGTTAACACAAGTGCAAATAGAAAGAAAAATCTGACCTGGATTTCAGTGGCAGTTGGGACTAAACTCTAGATTCAGCTCCTATAAGCAAAACATTTTAGTCAGATTTATGTACCTGCCTTGGAACATAATGTCCTTAAAAACAAAATCTGGATTCACTTCTCACTGACTTACTGTGTCAACAACACATCTTCTTAATGTGCCACTGGTGCCTGATTGTTCCTCATGTTTCCTCTGGCTTCACACAATAAAACACCTTTTTAGCAAGCACCTTGCCATCTTGGAAGCTGAATAAACTCAGTCTGTGCTTGAATCACTTAAGAAGTATAGGAAAGAAGGCAAAAAAAAATCTGCCAGCATGGCTGGAAGAGAAGCTTGCCTTGGCTTGGCTGGGTTCACTTTTGTTTCCCTCTCCAGCTTCTTTCCATCAATCGCTGTACCAATGTATCCCCAAGGATGTTGACCCCAGAACAATGTACTGCAAAGATGATTACAGTCTAAAAAGAAAAAGAAAACCTTGTCACCATGGATGTTATGGGTTTCAGCTTTTCACATTTAATCCTTTAATTGGTCTTTCTGGCAAGAAGAATTTGATACTTGGCTTTATTGCTGCATGGATGAGCCCTATTGCAAATCCCATTGGGATGAAGTTACAGTCATTTGGCAGCAGAAGTTCCACAGCAATCTCTCAAAAGCCTACCCAGAGGGTTTTTGTTGACATCACAGTTTCTGTGTGAGGTCATAAAGTCTCCTAGAAAACAAACTAAAAAAAAGAAATGCAATAGAACCTCTGGCTATTTGATGAGACTGAGGTTAGCCCTTACCCTGCTATTATATATATCAAGGAAGTATGCATCAAAGGAGAGTGTGGGTCCTGGCTTGCAGCCAGAACATTGATGAATGCAAAATATAAGAAGGTTGAACAAGCTGTATGAACAGTAAAAAACAAACAACAAAAAACCAAACTGAAATATTATAAAGATATTGAGTATGCTGGACAAGAGGGAGTCTCAGATGTCTTCCAAACTTACTACTACTGCTACATGAACAGTTTTACAGATGACCTGTATGTTGTTGAGCAGACCCAGATGAGGGGTAAGCAATCTGAGCAACAGACTCTTTGGAGGAGACAGTTTTGTCTTATGGGAATACACAAGTTGCTTTGGAAACTCCCAGCTAAACATCTCAATAAAATTTAATCTCCCATGCCCCAGGCCAAGAGTGATAGCAGTTTCTTTGTGTTCCAAATGAGCAGCCCTTGAGGTATGAAAGAGAGAAACAACTTCATTTAGAATAAAATGAAACAAGGGACCTCTGAATCACAGTACTATTCATTAATGACTGGTAACTTTTTCTTCTTTAAGGGGATGGGAAAGATTCAAGTCATTGCAAGGGGTGCAATCCAAGATAAGATTGTAATTTCTTCTGATTTAAGAAGTTCCTGAATACAAAACTAAAGATTTGGCCCTAAAAGCCCTCCTCAAGTTAGTCAATCTGTGCTGATGTAACAAATGAGACGTCTGGACACATTGTCATGAAAAGGGAGCAGATTAACACCTATGAAGCTAAAAATAAAAGCATCACCTCCGAAGTCGGGCCTATTGTGCTTATTGCAAAGGGGTGGGGTAGGATTGGTAGAGTTGTGCGTCCATCGTAGATGTCACCATGGCACACCCACGCTAACATCTCCACGGAGACACAGCACATTTCTAGCTCCTGCATCACCAACTTGTTGCCAAGGAAACAAGAGGATGCAAAATAAAAAATCAAAAAAAAAAGAAATCTCAATGACATTCAATTTCGAGACAGTCAAGAAATCCCTGAAAAGGATTCTAAAGTGCCTGAGAAGGAAATGGAAATTGGGCTTCTAATTACAGATTCTCAACCAACTCCTCTTTATTCCCCAGTTATTCTGTCTGCTCACGTCACTGTCTTCCTGACATTCTCTGTCTACAGAGGTACGAATGCCAGACATCAGTGAAAAAAGAATCAGAAAGAGCTTTCCTGGAGTGAGGGAGAGAAGGGAGAGAGACTGAGGGAGAAGGTTACTTGGTACAAGCAACAGTGGAGATTCCATAACTCAGAGAAAGGTGGTGGACAGAAGTTGCAGAAAGGAAAATTTGTGGAAGAAAAGCAGAGTGGACAGAAGTTTTCTATGAGAAGAGAATATGTGCACTTGGCAGGTGTGGGTGTACACATGTATATCCATAACCAAATGCATGTGTACTTTTATATATACAGCTGAGAAGGTACACGTGCATACAAAGGTGTACCTAAATCTACACTGGGTAATTAAAAACCTGAGCTGTGCACCCTCAAAAAAAAAAAAAATCAGTAAGTTGACTTAGAAATCAAGCAATTAAAAAGAAAGAATATGTATTTTAATTTTGTTTCTTTTAATCTATTATAGCACTAAATCTACAAGCTTTTTCCACAACCACAAAAGCTACAAATCTGCATCTCTTTTTAAATGACAGCTAGCATTTTCATGCAGTCACCTCACTGTGGGAGCTGTGGGTTTGCAGAAAAGGAGCAAATGTAGGAAGAATCCCAAGGTGATACTGAGAAGTGGCAAGCCTGGAAGTGCACATAAACATGAGGGCGCTAAAAGAACCAGCAAATGCACCTGCTACAAAGTGTATGAGAGTACAAAGGGGAGGATGTGTTGGGTGTTACTGTGCAGAGAGACATGGCCACCAAAACAAGATGTACAGGTGGTGTCCAAGTATAACAGAGCCACATTCAACGACCACTGAAACCAGCATGGTCCCAAATTAGACACTCTAATTATCTTGGGGCATAAGCACAGAGAAGAGTAACTGTTTGAATAGATGTCTGCATATCCTCTTACTTGAGCATGAGAGATACGGAAAGTTTCATCATATGATAGCACAAAGTGGCACAGATGTTTCATGGCTGTCTTTCATGGCTATCAGTACGGCTTGCACATGGGTTAGTGCCGAAATAGGTAAAAGAGCTCTGTCTTCACTTTATTTTCTTCACTATTCACAGAGTCTCACCCTTCTTCACACCTCAAGCCTGTCAACAAGCTTGCAGCCAGAAGTGAGATTGCTGTACACCAAGAAGGAAAACTTACAGACAGAAGTTAACCATTGCTGAATTGCACTGAAGGTCTTCCAGAATGACACAGAGTTATCCCAGTTAATACCAAAGAAGTTCATCAAGGCTGAATACCCATGGAATTCAGCCCATGGATTTCTGGCTCTTGACAGTAAAAGGCTTCTAGCAGTAATGTTTGGACTCCATCCCAGGTGGACAAGAACCATTGCTAACCAAACATGAATATCACTTTGTACCCTCTACCACCTTCTTCCTGCCCCTTGCACATGCCCGTACAGGCCTTAGAAGTCTCTACCCACTTTGAGGCAGATTCTCTTCCCCTTTCTAGAAGCAGATGTGAAGGAGGATGCCAAGTGCTTCTCTACAAACCTGTGTGGTGACAGTCCTGGCAGTCCAACAACAACTTCTGAGGTTGCCATGACATGGAAGTGATGGGCATATGAATCACAATTGTGGAGAACACCAGCCTCCCTGCAGATGCTGCATTCAGATTAGCAGAAGCAAGTCCTGACCATTCAGTTACCCCCTGTTCATGAGATAGTTTGGAGTACCCAGTCACCTCTGGGATTATGATTAGGAGAGGACAGTAAGACCACCTCTTACATATATGCAGCAATATAAAACCACAGGAACACAAGCAACCTAAATGATGAAGTCAAGGTCGGATTTCAAGCAGTTATCAGTAGTCCACTTCAACTTTGTTTCTGAGTGAGATGACAATAGCTGAAATGACTAAGCTGCATGCCATAGTAAGTGGCTTCTGCTTTGTGTGTCCCAGTGCCACATTGCCTGGCAGATTCAGTCCATGGAAGCAGAACACAGTGTGGGTGCATCTGAAGGGGCCATCTCCCCCCAGCAGAGCTGGAAAGACAGCAGGTGCTGGTGCTGAGAAAATATATCTTACTGTGGGTAAGATATAGGGAAGCAGAGGTATTGCTGTCAAGATGCAGGGGAAGTTCAAGTCAACGAAAGACAGTAGAAGTCTATTTTCTCTCTTCAGCACATAAAAAGGAGTATCTTAATGCTCCATCATATGTCTCAGTCATACTTTTTCTCTGGCATATCCAAAATGTTACCTTTTCTCAAAATAGATAAATATGCCATTCACATGACTACTTCATGTATCTAAAAAAAAAAAAAAGTGCTTTTAGCAGGCAGTTTAGATTCACAAATTACTCGTGGAAAAGGATATAATGCATTCTTTTTAAATGCATGTATATATCACGATTTCCAGCTTCCGAATCACCAGTACATGTTCTTGTTTCCTGGAAGAAAATACGGTTTTTGATAACTTACTGGTTTGAATGAATTCATCACTAAATACCCAACAAGTGTGATTAAAATTTGCTTTGGGCAAATTACAAGTTCTGATAATTTTTGATTTTTCTGTTTGTTCCAAGTGCCCTTCATCAATGAAGCGAACACTTATTCGAACTCACTCCTTTTTTTCTGGGGAAATTTTATAAGTTGTATTTGCTTAGATTTAGCTTTGCCTCTTCAACAAATATTTTAATAAGAATTTTTAAATGTGCTTTCAGTGAAAATTTATAAAACGCTCTAAGAAATTCCAGAATTTAAAAAAATGTTTCTAAAATATTGACAGTGACTTCTTTTGTAAGAAAAATGAAATAGAGTTTACGAATTATCTAAAATACCTACAGACATACATAAAACATACATGCTGTGTTATTTTCCTACTTTTCTGAAACAGACATACACTGTGACTATCCTTCTCTGAGGACACATGGTATGATTTTCTTATGTTTAATATACACAGTATAGGCTCTCTTGTTCATATGCATACATACACATGCATATATCCTATAACACACTGCATGCCTACAATGCATATGCACCATCATCTTGCCCACTAAACATACACAAACAAATCTTCTCTTTAGCATAAGGACAGCTACACACACCTGCACAATGAAATCTTTCTAACACAGAGGCCCTGAAAACACAATTTTATCTCTCTCTCATACACACTGTCATTCCTTTTTTCTAACACAATGTAATCTCTCTCCTGCTCTTTCTTTCATACACAGAGACACACAAGCAGACACATACGGTGTAATCTTATCTCTCTGAGATTCAACTGTAGTATCTACATTATTTTCAAAATTGCATAAACACTTTCTGCCTGACATTTTCATTTGTAGACTCCATCATTCACAACTACACAAATGATTGCAGAGATGGCAGGATGTAGAGGGAAGTCCTTGATCACACAAACGCCTGTCTTATAGGTAAAGTGGCCTTTTCTGGCAAGACTCTGTTTCACAAGGGAGAAGACATTATAAACAATGTTTTCATTTTGGATACAGCACTAGTTACACAGTGCTTCTTTTTATGATATTACACCACCAACAAATAGTATAAGACTTAAACAGCTTGATAAAAAAATGTCTGCTAGATCACAAAAAAGATTATTTCTGTATTGCTATCATTGTCAAACACTTCATTGATACATTCCACAATACGTGCTGCAAGCAAATTACAATATGCAGTTACACTGATATTTCCTGTGACATATAATATGCTGTAGTCCCTAAGATTTCTAAAGAAAGAAAGAAAGATGTATAGAGGAGGTTCCACCTCCACTTAAACTATTATTTCTACAACAAAAGTCTGTGCTTAAATCACTTGTATTAGCAGGATTGTTCTAATGGGAATATTAAATGAGTGTCTGCCTCTGTGAGCTTCTTTACACAATGGAGAGTGCTAACAGTAAGAATTAGAGGATGCAACACAGAGCACTTCTCTTGCATGCCATTGATTTAGAGCCAGAGTAAATGGCTGATAATTTGGGGGGAACCTCTGCAAAAGTGAGTTTAATATCCTCACTTGATTTCTTCAAATTACCTTGTAAAAGAAACAAATATTAAAATGAAAATGCAGTGTAGGATCCAGAGCTGATTAGTGATATTAAAGAGTAGCTAAAGGGGAATATCTTTGCAGGGCCCTGCTGGGCTACAAGGATTTTCACTACCTCCTTAGATAGAGCAGGTTTAAAGAAAAACTGCAGGAGAAAAAGTATTTTTAAAAAAATACCAGTAAACCAACTTCAGAGATATTGTCTTAGCTCTAAATAAGAACTCTTGACTAACACAGCTAGGGTCACTAACAGAGATTAACTTCCCTGGAAAAATGCTATTTCTTCATTATTAGGGAAATTTTGCCTAAGAATTTGGACCAAAGCATCAATATGGCTTTAAGAGCACCTCCTTGGAGGCACAGGAAAGGAAACACTTTCATGGAGCCCAAACTCATAAAGAAAATTGATCCACTGAGGGACAGAAAACACAAAAGCAGCTGTCCTACTACCAGAAGGGACTAAAAGAAAGCTTTTCCTTTTATGGCCTGTGATACTAGCCATAATGGCTCTGATTAAGGATATTTTGCTTTGAGAACACTGTCTGGTTGCCTGTATCAGCCAAGGGCCCCACAGCTACTAACAAAAAGTCTTGCAGAGCCAAGACCAGATGGGATCACAGGCATGCAAGCAAAGACCAGGATAGACATTAGTTCCCATTTTAGGAACATCTCAGAGGGTTTGAGGGTGGAAGTGTAGTACCTCTGGCTATGACACCTATAGATAGCAAAGGTACATTGTCAGCAGCACTGAAGAGGTCACGGGAAACTCCCATGCCCAGCAGTATTTTGGCCCTTGTTAGGTTTATAATCCCATTGGAAGTCTGAAGCAGTGGTTTCCTGACACTGACAATGCCTCCTTCGGCTACCACAAAAATACCTAAAGCAAAGCACGTGACAAAACTAGACTACTAGACTGCTTCTAACCACTTTTGACAATATAGAAATTGACTCTAATCTACTGCAGGAAGCACATATCACCACAGACCTTGCAAAATCCATACAGTGAGTGTTAATGTCAGCCTCTTTCTCTCCACAGAATTGATAGAGCGGGAGTAGATGCACTACAAACTTCTCCCACACACCACATACCCTCATGTGCCTCTTCCCCTTTTGCCCCTTAGAAGAGATGCCAGCTGCCCACAGTTCCATCTGTAAGGCTGTTCACAGCACTGGCACGCCACGTTGCACTAGAGGATAACAGAGCATTTCACACCAGGACCCAATCTCACTCTACCCCTGAGGCAGGAAACCATCACTAAGCCCCCTTCTACAGTAAGAAACCCAGTGCAGTTGCAATTGCAAGCCTAATAGAGCACATGGGTTTCCTGATCCATTTCCTGATGTTTCTAATAGCCACCTGGTCATCTGCTGCAAGGAAAATATTCCCTAGAAAACCGACTGCGAGACTAGTTCAGTTGCCCTCAGCAACTGCAGACTTTTTTCCTCCTTCCTGACAACTTCCTGACATTAAATACCCTGACACCAGGGATCCTACTAATTTCGAATGCTATTTAGATGTCTTTCTTGCTTGAGAAAATTTCCTAGGCCTCACACTGCCCCATGAGGGCTGCTGACCTTAAAACCTTACTTGCTGAATGTGAAACAGACTTATTTCTTAGAATCACCTTCGAGGGACTTCAGTAACTCTCTGAGGACCTGTAGGGAAATGTCACCTGTGGGTTAGTCAGCTTATCTGGAAAACTGTCTGCTCAGCATCTACTTGTCATGGTGTCTTGGCCACTGGTTTGTCATTAGGAACAAACCTGGTTTTTGGTGTCCTGCTGAACAAATGGTTTTCCCCAGGTCGCTTGGTCAGTGATGCCATTGTCACACTCATCTCCACCTCAAAAAGTCAGTGACCTGACTTTGCTGCTGTTCCTACAAGCCTGAACAGCAGTCCTGGTGTCAAACTTTCTAGGTGAAGCTCAGTGTGGACTCCTGCAGCTCTTCCATTTTTATCTCTAATGAGATTGACCCACAGAGGCCACTCCATCAAGGATTTAGGAGAAAGCCACTAATCAAGCTGACAGAGACACAAGACAAAGCTTCTTCCTCTCTCTCTCTTCCACTGTTTCCTCTTCTTTTCTTACTGTGTAATCAACCTAGTTATCTACGTTTCTGTCACAATAGTAGTTAAGTAGATCTTCAATATTTCAGAAATAGAAAAACCCAACATCCTTTTTTTCTTCTTTTCCTTCCCAGGCTGTAGGTGGAATTGTTCAATTAGGTTTTTAGGTGGTATGATTTGTTTGTTTGTCTATAGATATACATGTGAGTGGGTGTTCTATAGATGTATGTGAAAAGCTCAGTGGGGGAGGGCTAGGTTGAAGAGCCAAGCTGTGTATTTATTACTGAGAATGGAGAGATGCATGACCTTCCACAGCTGACGAGGGATGGATCTCCACAGCACAGCACAGACCCTGTTAGCACTCTGTCTTTTGCCTGTAGCTCAGCCCCACCAGCAAATCTGGGCAACTGCCATGGAAGGATATTTAGTGGTTAAAGGAGAAAGAAAGAGTAGCAATTATTTTAATCTTGGCTACTTCAAGATTGCTCTGTCCTAGATAAACAATATATTCCCGTGCTATTGCCTGAACATCTAAACATGAGGGAAATGCTGTAGAGAGGGTCGGTGTCTTTTCTTAGGCCAACTGCCATGGACAGGGAGGAAACAACACACAAAGCTTCTCTTTGAGATTGAAGCAGCAGTGGAGTGAAACATCGTGCAGATCTTTGAAGAAATTCTGACATTTCTAGTGATGCGAGACATGACAGAAGAAATTTCCTGGGTAGTGTATTTCTCAAAAAATTATTTTTACCAAACTTCTCTAAAAAATGTTTGTGCCATAAAGAATAAATATCCTAAAATATTTTGCTTTCATCGATGACAGATACTCCACTGGCTCCTAACAACCAAATTTACTGGAACAGCTCTCATTCTTTTAACAGCCCTTCCTTTCTCCATGTACCATATGTTTTGTGCAGTTCCTACAAACAGAGAGAGTTGGAGGCAATATTAAGGGTCTCCTACCATTTTTGAAGTTAAGTATTACTCAAGGGATAAAATAGAATCAAACATGATGTCAGGAGCTTCACAGTGAAAGGACATGGCAGAAGGATGTATTTAAGTTGGGAGTAGATATTTCCAGCATTGGATTCACTGGAACAGTGTTACCTCTATCCAGATTGCATGGCCATTTGGGGACTTCACATAATGCTGCAATAACTGCTTGCAGATTTTAAAGTAAATGGTATGAAAGAAAAAAATTATCTTTGTTCCCTCCACGACTGTTTCTGTCTAAATTTGTCCAACTGAATATCAGTCTTTCAGCAATTTCTAACAAATTTATCTGTTATATTGGTAGTAGTACAGTAGTAGAGTAATTGTGAGTAAAACCCTTCCTCACACATACGTGTACATGGAGCTGGGACAGAGGGGAAATGTGAAAGTGAGGTGCTGGGTACTGAAAGAATCCTTGGGTCCTGCAAAGCTTATTTTGCTAAATTCAGGAAAAAAATACTAGAATTGCTGACCCAGCTGGATTCATGTTGAGGGTCACTATAAGACAAAAATACTTCCTCTTGAAAAGCAACAGCTGATGAGGCATTGACTGGATAATCACATCCAGAGGGTAGTAGTCAACAGCACAATATCTAGATGGAGTTTAGAAACAATCAGTGTGCCTCAGGAGTCTGTACTGGGACCATTACTGTGCAATGTCCATCCGTACAGACAGTGGGACAAAGTGCACCCTCAGCAAGTTTGCAGACAACACAGACCTGAGTGGTGTAGTTGGCATGCCTGAAGGACAGGATGCCATCCAGAGGGATCTGGGCAAGCATGAGAATGGGCCCAAGTGAACCTCGGGAGGTTCAAAAAGGCCAAGTACAACATCCAGCACCTGGGCTGGTGCAACCTAAGGATCAATACTGGTTGGGGAATGAACGGATTGAGAGTAACACTGCCGAGAAGGACTTGGAGGAAGTGGTGAATAAGAGGCTGGACCTAGGCCAGCAAAGTGTGCTTTCAGCTCAGAGAGTCAACTACATCCTGGGATGCTTCAAAAGCAGCATGACCAGCAGGTCAAGGGAGGTGATTCTACCCCTCTGCTCCGCTCTCATGAGACCCCGCCTGGAGTGCTGCATCCATCTTATGGGGTCCTCAGAACAGGAAAACCATGGACCTGATGGAGCAGGTCCAGAGGATGGCCACAAAAATGATCAAAGGGCTGGAACACCTCTCTCATGAAAGCAGGCTGAGAGAGTTGGAGTTGTTCAGCCTGGAGAAGAGAAGGCTGCAGGGAGACCATATTAAGGCCTTTCAGTACCATAATGGGGCTTGTAAGAAAAATGGAGACAGACTTTTAGCAGGGCCTGTTCCAATAGGACAAGGGGTAATTGTTTTAAACAATAAGAGGGTAGACTAGATGCAAGAAAGGAATTTTTTACAGTGAGGGTGGTGAAATACTGGAACAGATTGTCCAGAGAGGTGTCTAATCCCTGGAAACGTTCAAAGTCAGGTTGAACTGGTCTCTGAGTAGCCTAATCTAGTTGAAGATGTCTCTGCTCATTGCAGGAGGTTGGAATAGATGACCTTTAAAACCTAAACTATTCTATGATTCTATGATTTTATAATTTACAGAATCCTGAATTTTAGAAAGAAGAAGGGAAGAAAACAGGCACTTCATCTGTAGCACAGATGCAATGAACCACCCTGAATAATCATAATAGCATCTCAGCATTGAAATGTAAATAGAAAGTCATTGCACCCCTGTGTGAGATTGGCTTAAAAATCATGCCATTAAAAAACCACAAAAAACAAAAACAAAACCAAAAAAACCCAACAAAAACAAACAAACAAAACCATATAATATGGATTCTTTTTATTTCCTCTCTGGGTTTTGAATCCTCAGATTTCCTCAGGTCCAATTTTTCAGTATTGTCTGCAACTGTGAAGACTAGAAGCACATATTTACAAAAAAATGAAATTTTTTGTTACCACGTATTTCCATGAATCTGGTGTCTGGGGATTTTGAGAAACACCTGAAATATCACTCTATGCACAGTGGTGACATTGCTGTTCCCAGCATAGGTCTGTTACGGTCTATGTGTTAATGTGCCAGGACACTTCCCTTTCCACAGAACCACGACCTTTCCTTAAAGTTATAGATTTGTGGAACTGCTGAGCTCTGTGATGTGTGTGCAACATTTGACCTGAAACCATGACAAAGTTTTCTCCTACAATGTAGACCGGAAGTGATAGAAAAGCAGCAATAGTTGCACCCAGCACTTATTTCAAATATAGACATTTATGCCAGTAGTGGAGGGAATACATCCCGAATTTCACATGCCAAAAGGTGTCTACTAGCCCTTTCCAAGGAGATTAACGCTTCCTTGGGGAGAAGTCTCCTTCCCTCATTTTCTCTTTATCCCCTTCTTCACCAAGAGAAAAGGCTACATCTTTCACCAGAGTCAAGCCTACAAATCCCTTGGCAGTCAGATTTGTCTGCTGGTTCTTATGTGACCAATTCACATAGTGTAAACAAATGATGTAAATTGTAAAGATGGCAAGACATTACAGTGTAAAAAAAGGCTCTTTTGAGATCCTGACAGATCCATAAGATCACTACACTCTGAAAGCAGGACTGAGATCAGAATGACTCTGTTCCCACCCCATTTGGACTCACAGGTAAGATGGTCCATGCATACATGAGATCTGTACAGCACATCAAAGTTTCTCCTCTGAGTACCCAGCACTTGCACAGAGACCAAAAAACTGGGAAAACTTAAGGTTCCTCAGTTCTGACAGCATTATCAACAGTCACATGGAAATTTGAGCATCCTGCAGAAGAAATGAAAAACGTTAGAGTGGATGTCTTGAAGAGCATGTCTGTCCAGGTTCCTGCACATTGTCTAGGGCAGACATAAAATTGGAAGCCAGATAATCAACAGCTTGTTGGAGAGGTGCATGCACCCCCCACTGCCCTTCTCTTCCCCAAGGTGGCAAGTAAAGGAGGGTGAGTGCTAGGAATAAGGCAGGCTAGCTCCCTGATGTGAGAGTCCTGCCCATAAAACTCAATTAAGTGGATTACAGATGAGCTCATTCCCAGCGGTGGGTCACATTCCATTAGAGGCAGGCTCAGTGCCAGGCAGACTCAGCGCTGCTCGGATGGGAGAATGATCCGCCCCACCACTTACTGTCTCTGCCTCTGATCTCACCATACCTTGCAGGATTTCCTGCCCTGTGCCCCACACTGCATGGCAGGCTCATTGCTCATCCCTGCTCACTCTCTTGGTGAGATAATCAGGGCCAGTGTTAGGTCATGGAGAGATATAAGGATGGCCAAGCTCTCTGAAACACTGTGGTCTTGAGGAGTGGTGTGAGAAAGGAAAAGCATAGGGAGAAAGAGGCAAGGGGAGAAAGAGGAAGATGATCAGAAAGGGAGGGTCTGTGGAAAACTGGCAGAGTTCAGGGAAGGATGGAAACAGCCAGCCCCATGTTTATGGATTAGTGGTATTTTACATGAAAGTGAGAGCAGTCAGAGCTCTCAACTCAATAATCCCAAAGGATTTTTCACAGCATAGGTATAAGATCACAGCATCGCCTGCTATATACGAATGTATATACACCACTTACAGACACTGCACTCAGCACTCAGAAATACGTGGGGAACAAAGAGTGTGTCTGAGGTAGATTTGTGTAGTGGGGGGTAGAGAAAAGAGGGGGGGAGAAGAGAAGGTGAATGAATCTGTGAAGAGTAAGCGTGTGTGGGTATGAGGGCAAGAGGAAGCTGGATGAATGAGTGTGTGGGTGTGTAATATATGGGCTAGCGTAAGTCAAATGTTATAAGCACCTGCAGGCATTTTGCCAGATTTGAGACCTATTTTAACTTGCTTTGTGCAACCCACTTTGCTTTTCACTGTTTGCAAACGTTCCTGGCAGCTCAGCTTAATTTGTACAAATAGCAACCGACCGAGAGCAAGCCAAATCTGTTGTGAAATAGGTTGAGGAAGAAGCAGGTTTTTGTGCAGATCCAAACAGCAGGGGCTTTGTACCATCTGGAACCTGTGTACCCAGTCCCAGGGAAAGGCCTACAAGGGAGATCAATCTAGTTACCTTCCCATCATTTGCCATCCCATGTGAGGAACGAATACTTCAGACCAGTTGCAAAGTGAGACGTGTGTCTGGACAATGACCCTCATAGGCATGGGACCCACACAGTGCAGGCATCTGCTACCCTGGCATGGGAGACTCTGGTATCCACAACCTGAACGAGAGCTTTCTGCTTTATCTCAGAAGAACTGAGAGGAAGACAGCAGCCTTATGTTTCATTCCCTTGTGTGTGACAAGTGAACTCAGTTTGGTAGTGTGAGGCAGCAGGTTTACTGTTTGTTTTATCACCACTTTACTGGGCAATTTTGGACAATTTCACTTTCCTTCTCCTCATCTCTGTTTCCTAAGACATAAAAAACTATCAGTAATGACACAGACATGAGAACTCTTGATGAAAAGCACTATGTAAGACTCAGGTGATATTCTCCTGTACTAGCTGTAGGTGATTGCCAAATTTCCTTTGCATTTATTGGCAGCAGTATCCAAAACTTAAGTCCTGAAGATGTCTGAACCTGAACTGCAGGAGCTTCAACTCCAGTTTCTACAATTCTGCTTCTCCCTTCAGCAGATCATGATTCAAGTTCTGTCTGTCCCAGGACCTCCAGAGCCCATAGAGCCCATCCTGGGTAGCAAGGGATTTCACAGTCCCTTTGGCACATCCCAGACTGTGCTTGCTGCTCTGCCCTTGGCAATGTCACCACCTGAATTGTATGGTGGGTGTACTGGAGTTCAGAATAGCTGGGATGAAAAAGTGCCGTGGCCACACCATTTCTCTCCCCATTACATGGTGGCAAGAATTTAGGGCCAAACAATCTGACCCCTTGTATTTTATTCTGCTTTTCTCTTGCTTTCTGACTGGATTTTCTTTATCAACATTACTTTTTCTGCTACCCTGACCCAGATGTTTGCTCCAGCAAGTGCTACATGCACTGTGCCAAGCTGCCTCACTCCGCCTTACCAATGGTACCTGGAATGGCTGACAGTACAGTGCTATATCCTCTTGTCTGTGTGCATGAATTAGCTAGCCCTTTGCTTTCACCTTCAGCAGAAACAGAGTGACCTGTCAATGCAATTAGCCCCTTCTCCCTTTAACTACAGGCAAAACAATATATTGCCTCTCTGGGGAACTCAGGAGAGAACGAGAAAAAAAACAGAGATGCTATCAGGGTGCCAAAGCACTACGTATAAAAATCCTTTTTCACCCTAATAGTATATCAGGTTCTGCCTCAAGAGCTGTTATTGAACTACAGCCAGAAATAGTGTGGTTCTATCCAGTGTGTTTTTCTCCAGCCCTCTTTCCCCCCCTCTGGCACTCTTTGCTTCACGAGTGTATTTCATTCAATGAAGTGGTTTAAGGCCCTGCCTGCAAGGAGGATCTTTTGTGAAATACCACAGCTCAGCCTTCTGAGCATTCCAGCTGAATAAGAATAACTGCTGTGGTTGCCACAGCACAGGCTACACAAAAATAATGTTTGTGTTTAATTATACTGAGTGGTTGAGGCCACTGCCTTACTGTGCTCTGGGGTACATTCCTCTGAAAAGCAGCCAGGTAATTCTGCTGCTACTGTGATTCCCACAGCATCCTGAGACGGAAGGAAGGGTGACAGGAAAGAGGGCTTTCTGCCAGGTTTAGCTATAGCAAATATACCTGAGCTGGGTGGTCTCAAAGGATGTGGCTACACCAAGCAGAGATTCCCCAAGGTAGTGCCAGGGGTGGCTGCTGGATTATCAGGAGTGTAGGCAAAATTCAGTTTTGGGGGAGATTTCCACTGTGCTATTCCTGTGCAAGAAAGGGAGGGAGGGAGGGAGGCAGGAAGGCAGGAAGG
>WEIV01001435.1:374060-485940 GCA_013390005.1 Calyptomena viridis
AGGAAGGAAGGAAGGACTGAGAAGAAGGCAGAAAGGATATGGAATGTTGTCTCTCAAGATTCCAAAAGTAAGGGAATAAAGGCAACAAAGATGTTTCTGAAAGGCTAGTAGCCTCAGCCATAAATGTTGTTGTACACAGCTCAGCCCTTCTGTAAGTGCTGTTGCCAGCCCAGCTTTGGCAGAGCTGACAGCAGGGTTGGAGGTTTTCCAGTATTTCTTGCAGCTTTCGCCTACTTTTTCTGGATTTGGTCATAGGTAGTTGTGCCCCAAATAACTACAAAGCTAGAAACAATATAGCCACATGTGCTTTGAGATCCAATGAATTCTCCTCAGAAATGGGGGAGATTAACCTCAATGTCATGCTATACTAATATGGCTAATTTCCTTCTGGGGATCATGTCTCTGCATGGATATGCACAGATATACCAGCTCAAGTGCATCTGGTGCATGCTCAAGTACTCACAGCACAGCACTGTCTTACCCATCTGAACATACTCTGAATAGCTCATCCATGAGTACTGTTTTCACCTCCCTAATGGGCACTGTCTGTAGTGCAAGCAGTTCTTGGACTCAAAAGTTCCTCTCACCTACAACAAAATCCTCCTCAGGAATCTGCCACTACATCCATCATTCAAGCTTCATTCTCAGTGACTCTAAGGAGACCTGGAAAACAGTGAATCCATGTTTAGGAAATTTTTTTGTTTTCCCTCACTTTGGTTGAGAGCCTTTGAGTTTCCATGTATGAGAACCAGTGAATGGCAAGCCTTTAGACCAAGTTTAGAGCTATCCCTTCCTTAGAGAGATATGCAGTAACGGAGAAATTTACCAGAGGGTCAGGGAAGTTTGCTGTCACCCTTCTTGGGAACCACCAGTGATGAGGAGTTTTAGAGAGTTTTCTTCTGGAGACTTCTTAATCTTTCTTAGTCTTTTTTCTTAGGACTTCCTGAAAAGGATAAAAGTTTGTATAGAGTAGTGGTAACTTTTATCAAATGAAGGTATGCTGGTAGTAAAATACAAAAAAAACCCCAACCAAAACCAAACAACAAAAAAACCCATCAAACTAAAAAAACCAAAACAAATTCCAAAATACCAGGAAAGCTCTTAGTATGCCTGAAGATGGACAGCTAGAAGTATTACTTCAATGCCTCATAAACTGCTGAAAAAAACCCCCAACAACCAACCAAAGCAGTTTCACTGGATCTTTCGGACTTAACATTCAACATATTTATGTTAAACTTATATGTAAATACACACTGGTATATTTATATCTACCTAAAATGGAAATCTGAACATTTCGTAGGCCTCAAACCCCTTAGCTATTACTTGATGAATCCCTTCTGCTACCCAATGACACTAACGTACCTTAACTTTCAGATACAATTTGTTCAAAGTACGAGACGAACAACAGCTTTGCCACCTCCACCCTCCTGCCCTGCACTCCCTGCTGCTGCCTTTGCTTTTGCAAGGCTCATTTTGCTCACTGCCTGCAATGTACATCAGCAAACATTCATGTCATGGGCATACATATACAATTCTAACCCATATTGTGACCCCCAGCTTCAAAACGTGAAACCAGCTGCATTTAACCCACTGATCTCACGCTGCAAAACTCTGGGACTGGTGCTTTCCACTCCCAGGAAGATGCTGCATTGCTCAGTCGCCATGGTGACAAGCACTTTTCTGTACTGTAACCACCACCCTGAACTCTGCAACTCTCTCCTGTGTGAAGCCCGAGCCCGTGTGCTCACACAGGCAGTTTGTTTCACCAGTGCAGCCCCTCTGTGGCTTTGCCCACTATCCTAAGCTTTGTTCTTTGCCAAGCATCTTCCCACACCCTGTATTCCAACACCGGAGCATGACCATAGGGATCACCGGGATTCCCACCAGAGCATGCGGCTGGGATAAACTGCTAAATATTTAACGGGGAGGATGGCTGGTGCCTTCCCTGAGCCTGCTGCAGATCTCCACGAAGGATGCAGCCTCTGCCGAGCAGTCACCAGGCCAGGCCTCAGTGAAAGTGACAGCCCGCCACACCAGCATCCCCACCTGCTCTTCATCCTCTCCCTCCCCGGCACACGCTGTCACTGTCCCGTAGCCATCCCAGCGATCCCGGGCTCCCTTCTGCCGCCCCGCAGGGAAACCCCTTCCCAAGCGAAGGGTTAGGCCCGCCGCCCCCCGCCGCCCTCCCCTCCCGCNGGTGGCAGAGGCGGCCACGGCCCGAGAGCCCATTTGCTTCCTCGGGGGCGGGTGCATCCCGGCATGTCCCGCCGCTGTAGTGGGGAAGCAGTGGCAGGGACATGCCGTGCGAATGCCTAGGTAGCCAAGAAGGCCAGCGGCATCCGGGCCTGGGGGAGCAATAGTGTGGCCAGCAGGACCAGGGCAGTGACTACCCGCTGTACCCGGCCGTGGCGGTGCCGCACCTCGGGTACTGTGTCCGGTTCGGGGCCCCTCGTTACATGAAAGACATTGAGATGCTGGAGCGTGATCAGAGAAAGGCAACGGAGCTGATGAAGGGTCTGGAACACAAGTCCTATGAAGAGCATCTGAGGGAGATGGGGGTGTTTAGCTTGGAGAAAAGGAGGCTTAGGGAGAACCTTACCACTCTCTACAACTACCTGAAAGGAGGTTGTAGACAGGTGGGAGTTGGTCTCTTCTGCCAGGTGAATCTTCTCCCAGTGGCAGGACAAGGGGATACAGACCTAAGCTGTGCCAGAGGAAGTTTAGATTCGACATGAGGAAAAAATTCTCGACTGAAAGAGTGGTCGAGCATTGGAACAGTGAACTGGGAACATTGGATCTGTATAGGGAAGGGGTTGAGTCACCATCCCTGGAAATGATCAAAAAACGTTTGGATGTGGCACCTGGGGACATGATTTAGTGGTGAACATGGTGGTGCTGGGTTAATGGTCGGACTTGATGATCTTAGAATCTTTTCCAACATAAAGAATTCTGTGATTCTAAAATACAGGTGTACGTGAGGAACATGCACCTGAGGCAGGCTGAGCTGTCTGCTGGCCCTGGAGAGAGACATAGAGCCGAGCTCAGGGCTTTCTTCTCTCTGTTCACCTCCAAGAGGAAGACTTACAGATTAAAAACTCCCCAGAATTGTCATACATTGCTACCACAGCCCCTCCAAAAAACACATGGCAGTAATTGTCAACCCTTGTGGCTCCCTTACCCAAGTTTATTTTCTGGGGAGGTCCTCCCTTCTCTGGGGAGATAAACCAGGCTTTTCCTCAGGTATGCCAGTTGTCCTTCATCCACTGAAAAAATCCAAAACCAACCAAACATCATACACATTTGTTTGTTTGGTTGGTTGTTATTGGGTTGTTTTTGTTTGCTTGTGTTTGTTTGTTTTAAAACAGGTGGCATTGATCTACCCAGATTATAGAGCAAAACATGGAAGTTGCTTTCACTTGGGGTTGTAACACATCCTCTTTGTGGCAAAAGTTGTCACTAGCTATTAGTTGAAACTTGTAGCCTATCTGAGCCTCTTTGGACTGCAGCTCCTTTTGCACTGTTCCCACATAGGCAAATTTGGTCACAGCTCCTTGGGGAAGAGTTGCACTGTGCAGCATGAGTAGGAAATAGCTCCAGAAGCCCTTGCAAAATGTACAGGTGACAACAGATCCTGCGGAAACAGTCAAGCTTTGCTTTCATCTATGTGCCAGCCTGGAGAGTTGGCCTGGTGGTGGAAACATATGCCAAAGGCTGTCCTGAAAGTAGGTTGAAACAAAAAAGAGAATTCAGCTTTGCTGTCTTACTATCCATAGTGAATCATGTCTCTTTTTTTACCAGCCTTTTCTCAAATGCACCTTCCTGGCTAGCAAAACACCATCTCCAGCTTCATCTCTGAGAAACTCTTTACACCTATTCTGCCTGTAAGGTCAAAGTAAGGCCCCAATTTTGGATTTGACTGTAACTCTGTCTTGTTATAACTCCAAAATCTGTCTTCTGCCCTCATCTTAAACTCTCCCAAACCTCATGCTGTTCTCTCCTGTCCCTGATTATATGGCTGCTGAAATCTTTCTGACCAATTTCTCTGTAATATTTCATTGTGTCCCTAACCAATGATTCTACAGTAGAGATCAAAAGGAGCATTTATCCATACCAATAAGATGCTTCTGGGACTATGATTTTGCTTGTGTACATGAGGCTACTCTGTTGTCTCTGCTCTTCTAAATCAAACTCATGCCCGTTGACCTCCAACTTTCCCTTCCTGAGTTTTCCCTCTAACAATCTCTGCCTCTTACACACTTCCTCCATAGACTGAACTATTGGCAGTCTACGATCTTTGATATTGTCCTCCCAAATCCTGACATTGAGGGGTCACTCCCCAATATGATACAGCACAGACACTGCAGCTGCAGTTTGGCTTCACCCAGAGAATGTCTCTCCCCCAGTGCTGTTACTTAATTACAAGATCTGACGTAGTCTAATAGCATGGCTGTTAAACACAAACCCCCTCAGCTGCAAAATGCTAGGTATAGTTGCTGGCACCTCTTTATTCTCTGCTCCTCTTATAGTTTCTTATTACACTAAGTAAATATGACCCTTCTGTCTTCCTTACCAGAACAACCTATTTACCAGACATTCAAATATGTGAATATTGAAGGTGATAGAAATGCACATTATTGGAGCACTGAAAGTGTCATTTGAACACACACAGAGCCTTGGCTATTCTATCCTTGTTACGTGAGGTTAGGATGTTTCTCTAACACCATGGTCCAGAGAAAAAGTATAGATCAAAGGGAGATGAGTCCTAAGGGTTACATTGTGTTCTTAAGTCTACTAGGCATAAAGATTACTACTGGGGTATGGATAAATATTATTTGATTTGTCTAATCACATGAATGGAACTCTTAGATAAGACATCCATGTTTTTATGACTCTTGCAGCTGACCACAGTCATGAAATCACTGTGGCCAGAGGAAGCTCCAACTGACTGATAATACAGCAGGCATGTAGAAGCCACCAAACTGTGTAGCAGTGAGCCATGTAACTAACTATGCCACTCTCTGCCTCAAGACATTAGAACTGAGGTCTCATGATTGCCAGAACCCACTATGGAACTTCATTACTCAGCTGATGGACAGGTAGAGGAAAAAAATACAGCATGAAAAGAAACATGAGGAATTAGATTGCTAGAAGGCATGTGTGTCATAAAACCAGATTTTGTCTGGAGCTCAAAAACATCAGTATGAAGATGGTACAGGCAGAGAAAAATTCAGCCAATGTGAGATCTGGAATAAGACAATGCAAATGAAAGTAGTCCTATTCTCCTGCTTAGCATGTGTTTTGCGCAAGCATGTGTGCTAAACCATCTTAGTTCCTGAGAGACCTCATACGTAACATACACCATTCCTAAACTTCTATTTCCCAGGGCTGTTGACTGGCTCTCTGTTAATTCTAATCAGAGAAAACAGGGCTCAAAGGGATACCAGTACACAGACACAGTTGTCATCTACCTTCCCTGCCACAAGGCTGGATCAGATACCAAGAAATCACCAGTATTATTTCCCTCATTACAAATTCTAGTGAAGTAGTGGGGTATTAATCAAGCCATCAGTCTGGATGATGGGACAGATACCTAAGAGATGTTTTGTACATGTAGAAAGCTGTGTACATGAAGAAGGCTTCAGGGACTTGGAACACTGCCTATTTTCAGGCTAAGTTTGCCTTCAACTTTATGTAGGGAAAAGAAGTAAAAAGAAAGGGTTTAGCTCTTTGTTTCCTCTTCAAAGAATCTAGCTGTGTTAGCCTATCACTTGTGAGTTAAGAATCTTTCTTCTTTGTGCCTGAAGACTGACTTTACCACAAAACAAAACCCATTTTTTGCTTTGTACAGACTACATCTGAAGAAGTAAGTTCAGGACAAGCAATACCTAAATGAAACCACTTACAATAATGTTCGCCTGTCCTACATGTATCCTAAATGGTAGGAATGTATGAAAGCCTCCTATTGCTACTCTTGGTGGGGTAAGCAGAGAGAACAGGCATGGGACCTTCCAGAGTAATGAAGATGACTTCTTGGCATAGTTCAGAATCAGTGGGAACAAAAGTTAGCTTAAACCACATTTAATTAAAGCTATGCTGGATCCCCTGTCTTTTACAGCAAGCACAGTCTCAGCCATAAGCAGCTTTTACACTGCAAACATTACACAAAGAGACCAGGAACAGAATATACTACAGAGACCGAGTCTCACTTTGAGTGGTGATTCACAGGGGCAAATGAGGACAAAATTAATGTAAGTAGAGGAGAAAAACTGCCATTGCTGTGGAAACCATTTCACTTCATGACATTTTAAAACTAAACTAAATCCCTGACAGTGGATCAATATAGTTTTGTGTTATTCTACTATTGTAGCCAACCCAGAGTGGGCCATGGTGACAAATATCTTCCAGGCTATCTCCATGAAGCAGAAGCCTCTATTGTTTCAGCCAAAATGCCTGTAGTGACAGTATATGCTTTATGTGGTTCAGTTAGGACTGGGAAACCTGATCTCATAAACTTTGTCAGCAGGAATTATATTTTTATTATATTAAATTGCGTCCTGGGGTTTGCCCATACAAACCACATCACAGCCTCAGCAAACATAGTCCAGGCCCCTCTGCCAGAGTGTGCAGGCATGGGGGCAAAGTTGTGGCTGTTAAGAGGCCTCCCATCTCTGAGCCTGTCCAATTTGGTCATGATTGACATCTCAGCCGTCATTTGTAAGTTCCCCCTCCCCTGCCTCATTCTCCAGCTTTCAGAAGGTAGGTGTTTGGTCCCATGTCTGTTCAAAGGAAGCACCATGACCTACACGTCTGCCCCTGACCTTTAGCCTGATCAATAAAACTACAAATTGGTCTTTTCTTATCCTTGACACTTTAGTCATAAAATCCCTATTGAGATGGAATGAAACACTGAACTTTATGTCTAGGCGTCATGAACATGTTTCGTGGCGGGGGAGAGAGACTGGCAGTATTTCAGCCGTCAAATATACAACCCTCTTTCTCTCACTCCCTCTCTGTGCAGCAATCCTATGTGTGATATTTGAAACCTGTAGAACATCCTTATTGGTTCTATATTCACACATTTTCCCAAATATTCCAGAACAGCTAGAACCTCAAGTGTACTTTAACAATGTCTTTTTACTACCACACATCCTTCTCCATTTTGGTGATGTTCAGGGGGAAGAAGGGAAGAAGCATAATTTCTCTCAGAGAGGAACAGAGATCATTTTAGGAGAGGGTAAACAAAACCCAGCAAGAGTGTAATGCTAAATGGGCACACAGTTGTTGCTACTATTTCTGCTGTCTGATGTTTTGTCGTGGTCACTGCAGAGGAGTTGCCTGCAGTTGGGCAGGCAGCCTGAGCAGACATGGCAGGGCACAACCCTATGTGCTCCTCTCATTAAGCCCTGCACCAGTGTTGGCAGACCTGAGCTTGCACTTGCACTTGCGCGATAAACAGTACATGGGTCTGAAAAACCATGTAGGGATTTTTATACCAACGACCTGCATTAGAAATTCAGAAGGGCTTTAACATGACTATAAAGGTGCTTATTGTGTTACTTTACACCCATTGCAGAGCAATACAGAGGGAGGAAGGAGGCTGTACTGCACAGTTTTGTGCACAGCTTGGAAAATCTATTCCATCGTCTTTACAGCGCAAAAGCTGGTGGAACCACATGGCTTCTTCATGCTGGCAAGATAGTTGTGTATTTAGCATGCTCAGCTGCTAGTAAGGTTGTAAACCATACTTTTTACTCAGCTGCACTGCCATGGGATGGCCTTGAATGACCTCCTGTGTCACATCAGGGCTTTTAGCTGGTGAAATGAAACATGACTGTGAATCAGAGGAAGGAAGAAAATCCTAGCAGACTCTCTTCAAATTCCTTTTGAATATGTAGGCCATTCCATTTGCCAGGAAGGCTTGCCATCATGTACATCCCTCCACAAAACACAGAAAACCAGATCCAGTCAATAAAGCAGAGCAGAAGACAAGGAGGCTTTGGTTCTTGAAAGCATAAGAGGAGTGGTGTGAAAATAACAGCATGTCCTGTGTGGCTCTCTGCTGCTGCTGCACGCTACCTAACACTGCTGAGTCTGCAGACATGATTTCCTACGCCTCAGCTTGGAGGAGAGGCCAGAAGTACTGTGTTGGAATCTCACAGCACGTGTTCAAGGCAGGCAAGTGGCAGGTTCAAAGCGTAACAAAGAAATAGTTCCTTTATGTAATGCATAGTTAAGCTCTGGAGTACCTTTTCTCAGAATTTTGTGGATGCTGGAAGTTCACATGAGTTTCAGAAGTAATCAAATACAGTCCTGGAAGAAACAAACAGAAGCTATCTGATGTAGCTCTGCTGCTGTATTATACAGGGAGTTCTTCAGCCAAAACTTGCAGGAGACTGGAAGAGTATACAAGGCAGCAGTTGCTATATACTGGCCCTGCTCTATACTCTTACAAGGGCACCACTGCTGGCCACTATAAGAGGCAGGACTTTAAACTACACAGAATGGTTGGCTCTGCTGTAGCGGGTTTTCTATATTCTTACATAATGCAGAATGAAACTAGAGTCTTCTCGGTTAACACACTTCCACACAGGGAAATCCTGCCTTTGGGAAACAGAGGCTTTTGCTAAAGAGAGTTTTAGTGATATCAGCTTTTAATGACACCGGATCCCAATATCTCATTCCAGAGATGGGACTTCCATCTTCATCTGTTTATCCTTTATATTATTTGCCAGATGATCTTTGTGTTGTATTAGGTCTTTATTATTTTGTGTACTGCAATACCTTATAAGAAGAGAGGAGAGTTGTTCCTCAGAAGAATTAAATGTCAAAAAAAGAAGATAAATAGAAGAAGAGGCACATCAGAACCAAGAGAGAACACAAAGTGGGGAAAAGTTGGTTGCAGTGGAATAGCTGATAAAACAGTTCACATCCCTTAATTCCCAAATGGTGCCCTACAAACCTCACATACCATGTCACTTAGTCCAGTCCCATGATCATTTTAAGCCCTACCTCAGAATGCTATTTTTTGCTATTTTATTCAGTGCTTCCTGATTTCATGGCTGAGTGACCTTTCCTCTAGTGAAAAGCACTGTTGTATGATAATGGACAACAGCTCAGCTTTCGGTGGTGATTATTGCTCTGTATCACTGTGTCTATCTTCTTCCCTTCTGGAATGCCATTAAGGACCAGAGTAGCTAAATAGTTAGAGTATAATACACCATTAGGGACCAGTCATAGCTGCATAATACATTTCAAGCACACAAATGTTCACCCACCAGTTTCATCTGTAGTCTGTGTACTGCAAAAGGATACCAGCACTGATACAACTGAGGCTTGTCCAGAGACAATTTCTATTGGAAGCAGTGACATGACTAGACCATGATTTTAGCAGAACTAGGATTTCATATTCCAAGTTCCCAATATGTTGTCTCATGTCATATTTGAGCATGTAACTTGAAAAACTCTGTATGACATAAAACATGCTGCATACCAACAGATTTGTGTTGGATTGATCTAGTCATTCTGAGTTCTTTATTCATATGGTTGAGCTGTGCAAGAAATAAATATTTCTGGTACCAAATTTAGAAAGAGTGTATTTTATTGCAGACAAAAAGATATTATCTTCTCTGGTGTCAGTACTGGGAATTGATGGCAGTTTACAAAATGCAGAAACTGTGTGTGTGTGTTAATCTCTGATAGGCTTATCGCTGTACTAAACTGCTCCCATAAATCGTAGACTTAATGCTGCTTTCAGATACACCAACACACCCCCAGTAACTCCTGGAGAATTTTAAGATATATAAATTACAGCACAATTTGATCCGTGGTAGTCCCACTATTTTTTAATGCTCATCTTTTGAATAGGTGGAGCACACAAACACTCCAGATTGTCACTTACTTCACCAAGTTCAGTCTTGCTGGAAGGCAGCTGAAGATATACCCACTGAGTATAGCTAGGATAAGCAGATTCCATAGACCATTACGTGGGGTGATTTATGTGGCGTTCATTGTGTGTGGGCGTGGGTTGTATATTTAGCTTGTTTTTTACAGTATATTGTTGGTCAATTCATAATGCATGTTGTATACACAGATCTATGGATAAAATATGAAGTTCACAGAGGAAAAATTAGAACAGAATTTACATTTCATTCATTTTTTGTTTGTCTTTGCTGTTCTTACACACTTAAAAATCAAAATGCATTTGTTGTATTCTAATCTACATCAAGCTGTCCTGCAGGAACATTCATTATTCCTTTATTGTCAGCAAAATACATTGAAACAGGGATATTAAACATCTGGCCAACATATGTTTATGTGGCCCAAATGGCATATTCAAGTTCTAAGAATATCAGAATTTCTTTGGAAACAAAAGTAGTCTTGCCTCTGATTTGGGAGAGAAGCTATCAAATACAAGCTGATGAAACTAAAGCAGAGTTCTCTGCCTGAGACAATAGATAGCTTAAAACAGTACCTGAGGAGTGCAAACTCCTGTACTCTACCATTAATCTCATTTCAAGTCTAATGAGGGCACTTAGAATTAACTTAACACTTAAAATTAATTTGCTACTAAACCCGGGTGATTGACAAAGAGACAAGCTTTGAACTGGTGACAAGACAAAAACTGAATATTGCCCCCCCAAAAAAGAAGGAAATGCATAAAGAATGAAAGGAGTAAATATATACAGAAGAGGAAAAAAAAAAAGGAAGTTCAGAAAGGACACAAAAGACAAAATATATGGCCATAGGACATGGGCATGTTTTCACCCGAACAGAGAGGTCTCAGTTGTGGTGGTGGTAGGACCAAATAGAGAGATGGTGTTTACAGTTCACAGAGGTGTGAGAGCAGGCACAGCTCAGCTCCTGTGAGGCTGGTGTAAAAAAATCAAAGGCTGGCAGGTAAATTCCCAGGCATCAGGTCACAACCCCAGCACTCAGGGTTTTTCAGCCTCAGAGAATTTTCCTGCTGCCAGCATTTTTGGGTAAGAAAAGTGATTTTCTGCAGGAGGTGGAAAAGGGCAAGGAAAGCAGTTCCAAAGGCTGAAAAGTGGGAGAGCATGGGAACAATCAGTGGTACTTTCGGCACCATCAGTGTAATGGGAAGGACAGTAGATTTCAACACTGTGAGCAAGAGAGGGTAGCAGTGGGATTTTCAGATTTATAGGAGATTACAGGTGATGGGGTCTATCACCTTTCCTCTAGATCTCTGCTACTTGTCCCCTGATGCCCTTTGTTCCTTTCTTACTCCCTGGAGTACATGAGCTTCATTTCCAATTTTCCACCTTCTCTCTACTGAGTAGCCTTCTGCCCACACATACTTCCTCTATCCCATCTATCATCCATCTGTATCCTATCCCAGTCTGACCAACAGCTCCTCCAGGCAACAGAGATTATTGTCATTGAGCTGGAGGGTTAGGGGCAGAGCTAGGAATGTGGAAATAGTAGAGGAAGGAGAAGAGGATACAAGTGCAAATGATGATTGCTCTTGATGTAGAAGACAGCAAGGGCAGCGTGCAGATTGGGCCTCTTAAGCCTAGGGAAGAAAACACATGTAGTTATCCTTTAGGAAGTTTCACCCTAACACTACTCTCTACCTTATAGCCGTCTTAAGTCACTGTAGTATGCCAAATCATACAGGCATGGGCAGGGGAAGGTCTGCTCCTACCCAAAACACATGCACATGAGACATATGCGGGGATTAGAAGTCATGCACTTTGTAGCAGCTGTGGAGGCTGCAACTTCTTCCCTGCTGTGGGACCCCCAACCCTGGACACAGCTGGCTGGCAGACACTCAGGGTGCCAGCGAGGGACACTGCTAAGACTTCTGAACAGACAAGGTAGGAGATGTGGACACTGTGTCAGGTGGTGGGGTGAAACAACGGGTAAGTGATGTGTCTCATGCATAAGGTATGCCAGCTGGCAGGGCTGCCAAGCCCCTGCCCATACAGGGATGAGCACAGACAAAACACCACTCTGGAAAAAGACAAGACTGAGAATAAGGTCAGATTCACAGACATATAATTTCCATCATGCAAGACAGTTCTGCACCTTTATTCAGGATGATAGTTAAGAAGCTTGGTAATGGACGGGAGGAAAAAGCCTATGATCAAGGCAGTATCACAGAAAAACATCAGTGGCTCCCCCACAAAAAAACATTGGCCATAATAGAGAAAACTTTGTCTCTTTTCTTCTTCTCTTTTAAACTGAAATAACTATTCTGTGGGGTCTTTCAGATGCTTTGATCACTTGGAATTATGGTCTTACATAAGTATGTGCCTACCTTACAAATTTAGCTAGTGTACTTGTCTATTCCAGAGTAACTTAATTATTGCAGTGTGATGACTTGGAGTCCAGTTTTCAAAAGCCCTACCAAATGGCTTAAAAACTTGCATCATATTTTCCAGAGTAACTCCAGCATTTTTGACAGCAGAAGCATATGGGTGGTGAGGGAATGGCTGCTATATGAAGTAGGACGGGTTTGGTTTCTTTGGAGTAAATTAAAAGGGGACTATAATAATGATAACAGCAATAATAGTAGCAACATCATCAATAATAGTAATAGGTTAGCACTCTTTTAGCTGAGCTCCAGTAACTACTGCAGTGATGTTGTTGCCCTCAGCTGCCCATCCTCCCCTGTGCCAGAGCCTTGCTGCTGCAGATGCAGAGTGGGTGTAAGGGGGATGCATGTCTGGGTTTTTGACTGTCCTTGAACACAGCCCATGGTGGCTCTGGCTAACACATGCCACTGTGAAGTGCAGCCATTGAGCTGTGAGCACACATTTCCCAGTTCTGCTCCAGAGGTAACAGCCTCCAGCAGCAAGGTGGGCTGGACAGCAGGCAGTAAGGACAGCATCCAATACATAAAAATCAGAGCTCTTATTTTTAGTGAGAGGAGTGGGGACACTTGTGCCATGTCTGAATACCTATGTCCTTACCATAGGATTGCCACACTGATGATGTCTGTGTGGCTTTTCCATTGGGTGAAGCCCAGTGTTTCAAAGGGGAAATAAGGATTTCAGACTAAACAGAATAAGTAACCTTTTGTTAACCAGCAAGAAGAACAATTGAAACTGAGGAATTAGGTGCTGCCCTCCTGTCTCAGGCCATAAGCAGAGACTGGTGCAGCAGTTGTTGCCCTGGAGCTGGTGCATGTCCCCCCAGTTCTGGGGTCAGCCATCACCCATGAGCTGAGGCCGAGCCCTGCCCTCCCGCTGCTGTGCCTGCAAAATGTCCACAGCTCTTCCTCTCAGCTGCAAACAGCTGTTGCTAGGGAACTGCTAAAAGTCAAAAAGACAGCAAAGGATAAGAGGAGAGCAGCAGCAGAGGCATGGCAGGCCGAGGCTGCTGGTGGGGAAGGAGAAGGGGGAAGGGAGGCAAGAGGGTCAAGACAAAGGAAGGACCAAAGAGCCTGGGGAGGGAACTGGTCCCCATCTTGCCACAGAGAAACAATTCTCTATCACCGTAGGACTGAGTTTTCTTAAAATTGCTAAATGGCTTCCCTAGATTGTTTTTTTCTTTAACATCCCTGGGACAGATGTAGGATATCCTTATTTTCAGTTAGTGTTTTGTACTTAATTATCACCTCTTTTAATATGCAAATTGAAACTCTTATTTTTGCTTTCCTTCACTTTCAGGGACTGTTGCCCTTTTCCACGGCAGCATTGAAGTTGTGGATGCACATCATTTGATAAATTCAGCTGACACTAAACAATAGGGGTTTTTGTCTTTTGTCTCAAAATTTTCCTTTTTCCTGGGGTTAATGGGGTGCTGACAGATGTTCTTTCTCTGGAAAACATCAGGGTTCTAACGTTATTCACCATACAGAGCTACCTAAGCTACAGTCTAGATCTGCTTTGTTCATCCAAGAGCCTCTTTCAGAGCCAGATGAACCAGCAGCAATTTGTCCTCAAGCAAAGCAAACTTTGGATTAGGCCAAATTACTACAAATCACTGCTAGCCCATAGGTCACATGTAAGAAATGTGGCTTACCTTTGCATCTGGTGGCATTCAACTGACCAACAAGTGACTAGACACCATTAGAGTTGGTGCAGCTCTCTGCATGGGACCAAACCACTGCTCAGACTTTGGCTTTAGGTTCCCTCAAAAGATGCATCGATGTTTCTGCCACTACACTGTCTATTGAGTGGGTTGGAGTGTGATAAGTGATGGTGTTTGAATTAGAGTGGATTCTAATTGTGGGCAGTACTACTGCTGACTGAATAGTGAACAAATGCATCTAAATAAGGAACAAGATTATATAGTTCACTGCCAAACTGAAACAAGGAAGCAAAATATTCTTTGCAATTTAACAAACAAAACAAGACAAAACAACATCATAGGGATAAAAGAATTGGTAACAAGATATATATGTATAAAGTCATTAAATGAAATAAAATAAGCTATTATGAAGTTTCCAAACTCAACTGTGGTTGCAATACTTTCCAAAGAAAGCCATGACATATAGTAAAAAGCTCTGTTTTATTGGTTTCAAATACTGCAATGTATAATTGACTTATGGCAGGGGCGGGTGGTGGGATAGGTAGTATTTCACTTCCAAGCATTTGGTCCAAAATCAGCCTTGGTTAGCAGTGATTGAATATTATTAGTGTTTGATGGGTCTCTGGTGGAACCTATGAAATGTGTCGGAGGTTTCAGCACACTTCCTAGTGGACAGGTGCCCATACCACTAAAACCACAGCTCTTCTGGAGCTAGTTACATTCGCTTTCATTGGCAATCTCAGTGGAGTAGCTCACGGCCGGAGCGTGGAGCAGTCTCCATGCTGATATTTCTTCCTGCAGAGAAGCTCTGCCACTCCTGTGCTGAGGCACAGTACAGAAAGTAGAGGGCTCAGTGGCCTGTTGCTCCTATCTATTCTGAGGCCAGTACAAGAAAGTATCTTTCAGCTTTTGGACCCAGGGGGATAAAGGAAGATTACTGAGCTTGCAAAAGCCCATTCTTCCAGGAGGGGAACAAGGGAGGATTTAAGCCCTATGCTTGTGCTTGGTCTTTTGTTCCCAATTTGTCAGGCTTCAGGAAGGCCAATTCTGTTTGTTGTGATCTTTATCAATCTTCTCTGCAAGACCAAAGCACCTCATCTGGGCTCTTACTGGTCTCTTACCCCTTAAAGGACTGTAATGCTTGCAGTTCTCTGTGACCACATGTACGGTCACCAAGAAGCATGAGTTACCCTAAAGATGCACAGAATAAAATGGTTTGATAAGAACCATGTCATTTTCTGGACTTGGAAACCTCAGTCCATCCTCCCTACTCAGTGACAGGCAAGAGGACTGACCTCTGCAAATACAGGCTCTTTGGCACATCAGGCTTGGCCTTTAGAGACTATTCACAGAGCTCCATAGCTCATGTTCCTTACTGACATTTACGTTTTACATATTGTTTTCACCAGGCTGCTTCTTTGGCAGGCTAATAAATCCACCTCGCTTTTGATGGCTGTCTGTCAGGCTGCTTCTCCCAGCCATCTCCAGGCCCTGTTCATTTCCCTCAGCAACCAGGCACATCTTCTGCTTTGTTCCCATGTTCATTTGCATTTGGCCTTGCAGTATCGCCAGGCAGTTCAACACCTGAGTCTGTTATTATCCTAAGGAGACGATAGTGGGGGGCTTGTTCATTAACCTCTTTGCTGCCATAGAAAAAATGCACTGCAGAAAGGCCTTTCAAAGATAAGAGGTGAGCTGAGGTCAGGAAGGTTGGGAAGGAAGAATTGCAAGGCATCTACAGCTCAGGAATTCCCTTATTGAAAATCCTCAATAACTTATTCACCAGGTGCTGGATGACAACCAAAAGACACTATCCTTCTGATTTCCCATAGTATCTGTTAGTAAGAGAAGCATTTATATGGAAAGTTAGCTGCAAGCCAGATCTGTGGCTACAGACTGGCCTTGTCTATATTCTCCAGCCTCTTTCTGCAACACAAAGCACCAAACTCTATCTTTGAATCACCCCTCTGAAGCACCCATCTCATCTCATTAACAATACAAGCCACCTGGACAAATGGGCTTCCTAACCCAGAGGGAGGATTCATCTCATCCTAAGAGATATCTCTAATAGATGGAGACAACATCATCTGTAGCCACTTGTGTCTCCCCACTGATTGTAGAAGGAGTCTCAATTCACACTTATATACCTGTTTTTTAGGTGGCTGAACTCAGCTCAAACAAACCTTGTGCTTGACAGTTTTAAGGTGACAACAGGCAGGTTTAAATGTTAGAAGTATAAGTGATCTGAAATTATAGTTCTCTTCTTACAGTTTGAATATTTCCTGAAGGTAACGAATATATCCCAATATTACCAAGCAGGTCAATTATGTCAGACATGATAAAAAATTAAGTAAACCAGAATATTACTTTTTGTGTTCAGAAGTGATTCTCTGTGACCACAGAGACTGAGTAAATTTTGAACTGGAAAGGAATTGAGTTGGTATTAATTGACTAGTTGTCTTTGTCCTGAGCAGGTAGAAAACTGCAGCTGTAGGTGCTGTCTATAGGAGACAACAGCATGGTCAGTGGGGTATGAAGAGTAAATGATGAAAGATTTATTTATATTACCTAGTAGTCTGGATAACAGAAGGGTGATAGTTTGATCAGGTGAGGTAAAGGCGAGGGTTCATGCATCAAGTACAGCAAAGTCTTAGCCATAGCAATGGGAACTGGAGAGGAAGGGGACAGGCCCTGGAGAACAGCAGTGCTGACAAGGCAATATTTTGTAACAGAGAGGATCAGCGAGGCAGAGCCGCAGCACTGAAGCCAAAACAATTGAACATAATTCACTGTGAGTAACATTTTCTCAGTGGCCTTTCATGTGCAGAGATCGGTATCAGAGGATAGATGGAGGAATTGTAAGAAGGGCTTTGCAAATTTCGAAGAGAAATATCACTTCTTAACACCCAGGAAGAGAAATTCTGTGTGTCTGCAGAGTACTCTTCACTCCATATCAGTTTTGGAGTTTTTTTAGAAAGAAAAGCATTTGCTTTTGAAAAATTCCCCTTTCACTGTATGCAGATGTTTTCAGCTGTCATTTCCTTTTCCTCCTGTGTTGAACCTTTCTTCCATTATCCTTACCCTCTCACCTACCTCATTCAACATGTGTCCTTCTAGCAAGCAACTCTAACCTTTTACATCATCTAATCCGCAGTTTCCGTCCTGTGATGAGGAGATATGCAGGTTAACATAAGCAGTATCAGAAGCAGTAGTTTTAATTCCCTTCTTTTTCTTAGGGCAAGTTAGATTTCAGGTTTGAGGGCTCCTGTTTTTGGTGATCTCTTCACTGTTCTTCATGTTCCAGAATCAATTGAAGCTCTTGGAGAAGGAAAACCCTGGAAATACAGTCTGTATGAATTTCAAACATAAATATATTTATTTCAATCTCATGGAAGGCATTTTTGTTTGGTTGGGTTTTAATGTAGAACTGACACAGGAAAATGCAGTGAGGATCCAGTGGTGTCAAATGCTGTGGTAGAACTGTGGCAAGTGCTTCAGTGTAACAGGAATGGAACTCTAAAGCAAACTAGCTTGCACTGAAGATATGATGTCCACATTTATATGTTTTGGGGAGTTTAAGTTGATTTAGCTATAGTCTGGCTCCATGGGCTGAATGCCCGTTAGCTGGTATATTTCTGAAACAAGAATTTTCATTTAAATGGGAAAATAAACTGAATGGGGACAAGGAGATTTACTTCAAAAGTGCACCTTTGGACCAAAATAAAATGCTAATTTAGATAATGATATATGATCAGAAGTGTGGCTCTCCTTTTATAAAATGGAAGAAGTGATGTTCATTTGCTCCAAGAAAAAAGGTATTATTAGCACAGTCCATTTATCTGCTCAAGTGCAATGCACTAGCAATTGAGGATGAATACTGCATACTTAGAAACATTAACACTTGGAAAACATATAGGAATGCCCTAAAAAGAAACATTCCCTATGTTAACTATACTTTCTCTGCTTTAATGATCCACCCACGTCCAAAATGTTGCCTCCCTCTTTTTTAATCCTTCTTTGGCCGTGTGCCACAGTCACTTGAAAAAAAGTAGATTTCCCTTGAAATACATGTGGTTGCTAAATGCTGAGAACTCTCAATGCCTGCTGACTCCAGTGAAAACTGATGGCACTCAGTGCTCTCCTGTCTGTTAGCAAAGGATGTGAAGGGCAAATGGCTGTGTGGGTGTGAGCAGGTCTCCAGGGAAAAGAGGAAGCAGCTGTGTGTGAGAAAAAAAGACGACCAAGGAAAAGAGTTGTGTGTTTGTAATAGGGGGGGACTAATACTGTTAAAATTGAAGTGATAAATCATACCTGAGATCCCTCTTGAGACCTATAAATAGGAAACTGAAAAGCATTTCCTTCTATTTATTTTATAAGTGCTATAAACTTTATCAGCTTTTAGTATTGGAGACTCGTGCAATATTTATGGGTGGTTTACTTTAGAAGTTATTCAGAGGTTAGCGTCAGGAGGCTAATGAAAAAGAAAATTGGGATGGGTAAAGGAAAGAGGGCTTTTCCTACAGCCCCATAATAACAAATGCATCACGTCTGAGTTGCTTGGCTGTCTTCCCAATATGCTTTGCTCCTGTATTTCTCTAGCAGATACTTACCCTGAGCTTCACAGCTCCACAGGGGATCACAAAGAGCATCACTTATTGGTAAAACTGAAGACAAAACTTGTTCAGGAATTCCTTTGAGGAGACTCACAGAGAGAAGAAGGAGATTATGGAGTAGGACTTGCAAAGAGGAGAGTGTTTCAGAGATTTGGAGAGATTAAAGCATGTAAAAGTCATAGAAATGGACCGGAATCCAGGATCAGCCTCACATAGTTACAATATAGATGAAGGCTACTGTGGGAATGTCCTTTTACACTGGATAAACTGATGGCAGTATTTTTGGACTGATTTTGGTCTGAACAAAACTAACAAGCTTTTCATCTCTCACAGAACTTCACACTAAGCCCAGTCCAAATGTCTGATTTGTTTCTTAATGTCTGGAAACGTTTAACTTTCCACACTTTATTCAGTTTCATAGATGGCTTACTTATGCTCTTTTCTTTCAAATGGAGACAACAGCTCCATTTTCAGAGTTTGGGGGTTTGGGGTTGGTTGGTTTTTTTGATTTGGTTGGTTTGGGTTTTTTGGGGAGTTTTAAAATAAATTTCTTCAAATTTACAGCTGAGTGAAAGAGCTTTCAAGAAGCTGCTGCTATGGAGAATCCTTCTCTCAGAAAATGTTGCAGATTGTTCACATAATGAAATGTGAACATAGAGAGACTGGTGGACTCAGTTGTATGACAGAATTCCCCCCAAAAGGCTGTGAATATGAGCCAGAAATAAACTCCAGAGAGCACATTTTATGGGTAAGATGGGAGGCCCAGTCCCAGCTGAGGAAAGCACAGCCACCAAAGATGACATTGGCAAAGCACAGAGACTCTGTGTTGCCCAGTTGTTTCTGTACACAGCCCTGGGGTGAAAACTGGAATAAGAAGAGAACATGACACGGGGCAGCTCACATGTCTCAGATGTGGGAAAACTGACCTATTGATAGCTCAGTCTCTTCACCATATCAAAGAGAAGACCAAGAGGTGACTAACTTACCATTTGTAAACTCCTCAAGAGAAGTGCCCAGTGCTAATGGGGTCTTTAGTATGGCAGAGAAAACTGAGCCAAAAATTCATAACATTAAGCTAAACATAGACAAATTCATACAAGAAACAAGACCTGGTTTATTTTAACAAATATAAGAATGGAATACAAAAATAAGCTGGCTTTGGCACATTTTTTAAATTCTCAAATCAAGATCGGATGCCTTACTGGATGATACATTATTTTAACTACATGCAAGTTATTGGACTCATTACCGAAACAGCTGGATAAATGTCTCTGGCATGTGTCAGATTAGATGATGGTGTATTATTCCCTTCTGTCAGTTTAAGGACTGTAAGTTTGTGAGCAAAGAAATTACTTACTCCCGTAAATGTAAAACACTGCCTCTATTATCTGATTATAAAGACTAACTAAAAAAAAAACCAAACTAAAAAAAAAACAAACAAAAAAACTCCAAAGCAAAACAACAAAAAAGCTCAAAACAAAACCAGAAAATCTAACAACTCTTCTATGAAGTGCTGTTGTAAGGAGCACTTTTTTTGCATATGGCCTGACTGTATACCACAGGCAACATTTTGGCCAATGGGAATTATGCCTTGAACTTTAAACGGATAAAGTTTAAAATGTTGCCTCTGCCAGCAACTGTCCATTGTTGTCTCACTTCTGAGAAACTTTCAACTATTCTTCAAAGAAATTCACCAATGCAGTGCCTGCTTGTCACCTAGTGTCAAATGGACTAGCAACAAGTTTTGTATAAATCCTTCAAAGAGCCGTGGAACACACTTTCAAAGATGATCTTTCAGTAACCTTTTTTAATTGTACTGTATCACAAGTTTCTGCTGCTGTTGACCCTGGAGAAAATTCTGACTGCATTATTTTTAAACCACTATTTTACAGATTAATTTTTATTTACTTGTAAAGGATTTATCAGAAGAGCTGGAAGAAAAATTCTTTAGAGTAAATAAACCACAATATGTGTCCCCTAGGATTTTATGTCTAGACCAGACAGTTTGTTATGAAATAACAAAAGACAGAAAGAGGAGGAAAAGAAGGTGTGTCAAAGGTGATAGAGCCAGTGTTATACCTAGAAAAAGCTGAAAGAATAATAATGAAGACATATGGTGCAGCTGTTATAAGACAAGGGCTCAGAGATGAGAAAAAGCCTGAGTTACTGGAAAGAATGATTAAAATATTGTCCTCTTTACTGGCCTAAGGAAGATATGAGTAAATATGTTACTGTTGAAGCCAGATTCAGGATAGTGAGGAGGAACAGTCCTTTCTGATAAACAGTTTTAAACACAACATATGATCTGCCAGAGTCAGTAAAAGGCTGTTTTCCTAAGTGTAACATATTCATTTTCTTAACTGAAACAAGATGAAGCAACTCTCTTTCATATCATGCCTTTTAGTTCATAAGAAACTTCTCACCTTTGATTCAGGGAGTGATATTGCTTAACTTAAGAGCATTCTTTAACTTATTCATCAGTGACTTGGATGAAGGGGCAGAGGCCTCCTCAGCAGATCTGCTGACAACACAAATCTGGGAGGAGTGGCCAGTACCCCGAGGTCTGTGCAGCCCTTCAGAAGGACCTTGACATGATCTGACAGGAGAGATGGGCAGAGAGGAACCTCCTGAAACTCAGCAAAGGCAAATGCAGGGTCCTGCACCTGGGGAGGAATAACCTCATGCACCAAGTACAGGCTGGGGGCTGACCTGCTGGAAAGCAACTCTGTGGAGAAGGACCTGGGGATCCTGGTGGACAACACACTATCCCTGAGCCAGCAGTGAGGCCTTGTGGCCAAGAAGGCCAATGGTATCCTGGGGTGCATTAGGAAGAGCATTGCCAGCAGGTCAAGGAGGGTGATTCTGCCCCTCTGCTCAGCCCTACCAAGGCCATATCTGAAGTCCTGAAGTCCTTGGTCTCCTCAGAAAAAGAGGGACATGGAGCTCCTGGACTGGGTCCAGCAGAATGCTACAAAGATGGAGGGGACTGGAGCATCTCTCTTAGAACAAAAGGCTGAGGGAGCTGGGCCTGTTTAGTCTCAAGAAGAGACAACTGAGAGGAGATCCCATCAATGTCAATAAGAACTGAAATGAATGGAGCCAGGCTCTTCTCGGTGGTGCCAAGCAACAGGACAAGAGACAATGAGCAGAAACTGATGCACAGAAAATTCCACTTGAATATGAGGAAGAACTTCTTTACTGTACAGGTAACAAATTGCCCAGAGAGGCTGTGGAGTTTCCCTCACTGGAGATATTCAAGAACTGTCTGGATGCAGTTCTGTGCAATGTACTCTGGGATGACCCTCCTTTATTAAGGAGGTTGGACCAGATGATCCACTGTGGTTCCTTCCAACCTACCCAGTCTGTGATTCTGTGATCTGAAGGAGTAAAGACTTTGTTACTTCAGATCCCATGTGAAGTAGAGAGATTTGTGCACCTCCACACTTCGGATTTGTTCTTCCTGTTCATTTTCATACTCAGAAATAAACCATTAGAAGAAAACATACACGAGTTGTACTTTGTCCAGATGTCAACATGATACCAGAGAGATCCAGCTGGCAGCCTGAAGACCAGAACCAGCCTTCCTTCCAGCCCACTGTGTCTCCTCTGAGAAGGTAGAAAACAGCTGCCTGGGGAGCACACTTGGACATAAGAATCAAACACCTTCCCCCATCATTGTGAAAAATTTGATAGTTAGAGCTGCACATGCAGGAGGAGATGGTGCTGGCATCAAGTCCTCTTCTTTGCTCATAGAATCCTACCAGCAACCTGTGAGTTCCTCTGAGAGACTCTGAAAGACTTCTGTGATCTCACTCTCCCAGATGTGGAAGTAGGTGCCCAGTTATGCTAAGAGGTTTAACAATGTTGAAGAAAATTTTAAAGAAAAAGCAAAATCTCTCCCACCTCCACAAAAAAACCCAAACCAAAACAATAAAAAAACCTTATCAACAAACCAACGAAACAAAAAACCCCACTAAACCACACACACAAGAAAAAAAAGGAGAATGAAAGACACCAAAGACAACTGAGCAAAGACTAATTATTTACCTCTTCACTGACAGGCAGTATGGGTTGATTTTATCCGAAAAAACCCTGTGAGAGCATGTCTGACCAAGACTCATTACAAAGAGAGGTGTAGTACACACAGTGCAGCCATGTACCTTCTGTGTAAAATAACTATTGCTTTGGAATAAAGCAAGTAGCTCCATAAACACCACTGCTTTTGAAGCACAGTTTGCCATCTGAATCCTGTAACTCGTGGAAACTAAGGAATTTTTTTTCACATCTTGGATACCCTCGAGGGCTCTCTCTAGTGTAGAGTTTCTGATGGCTAATAAGGGTTGAGTTCACATTGTTGTCCTTTCCTTGTTGAGACATCAAGGGGGTCATTCTTATCTGCCTGGTCAGTGTACAAAGCTTGTCTTTGAGACGTGCCCTCTCCATAAAAGAGCCAATGGGGTAAAGAAGAAAAAGCAGGCCAAAGATAGGAGTGAGAGAGAGTAAAAGTAAGTCACTAGAGAGCAGGGAGTATTCGGATCCTTTACAACAGGCTACAGCATGTAAGGGGGCAAAATAGCCACTGCCCATGACACAAGCTCCTTGACTGTCCTTAGAAGAGGGCAGGTACAGTTCACAGACAGCAACACTCTAGTCCACTTTGCTGGCTGTAATCTTTGCCAGTTCAAAGGGCAAGGAAATCCATCTGGGAAAGGTTTGTCCACTAAAAAAGAAGGTGACAATGACTTTGAAGTGCTAGAATTGGACCTGCTGTGGTGGGAGAAGTGTCAGTGAAGGTGACAATGGCTTTCTCGCCGGGTGACAAGACCATAAATGTCAATGGGCATTTTATTAGAGGGAAGGAAGGAGTGTACAGACTAATAAAAGGCACAATGCTGACAGCAGCTTCTCCTCAGCAAATATTTCCGGCCCACTCCCCTGCCATACAAGCAAAATTTATTGCTGCTATGCAATGCATTAACCCTTAATATATTGGCTAGGGCCCAGGGAATAGCTGCAAGTTATGTCCCACGGTAGGAAGACAATATTTGACTGCAGACAGAAGGCTAGTCATATTCTACCCCTTCTGCCAGAAATTCTTCTTTGCCTGCTTACCCAGCAAGATTCAATTTCTCCTCCCCACACCTAGTGTTGTATCCTGCAAGCCCAGAACCAGCTCTGTCTGCAGAAAGGGTGATCCTAGTCCTCATGGCCGGGCTGTCTTTGCACATGCTGATAATATGCCTGCTCCTTCACCTGCCAGCCCTACTTTTCACCTCAATCTGATACTGGCTCAGGATGACCCTTGAGCAATTTTTCAGGCCCTGCAATGCAAATGAGGATGCCGACTGAGGTAATCCTACCTAGCCCACAGCAGACCTCACAGCCTAAAGACAACCATGCTATAAGCACGTGATGATCCACAGATGGGAACTTCATATTTGGAACTAGAAAATCTTTCCTAACCAGCTTTTTTTTACATTAATTGCAACCACTCCTATTTTTTCCCAATGCCCTGGAAAGAGTCTTCCAGATGCGGGGTATCCGTGGATGTAACAGGGATACCTCCCTTAGAAAGTCTATTCCAGTTTGTCTTCTTTACTCCTTGTTTCCAGCTTCCCCCTCCTCTCCAGTGACTTCTTGACTCCCCTTCTTGACTCCTGCTGCTCTGGGGAAATGCTAAAGCTAGCTCCCAATTAAAGTGTTTGCAATTCCCCACTGGAACAGTGGCGCCAGGGCCTGAAACCATCCTGTGTCAGTGTCCCGTAGAGACAACCTGGCAATGCTCAGACACCTTTCTGCTCAATTCCCCTCCCACAGACTTCCCTATATTGGCTCCAGTAGGTTTGTTCTGTGTTTTCTCATATGTGCTAATCTCCCTCCAGTGCTGCAGTAAGGGGATGAGGAGGTCACTTGGCAGAGGAAGAGAAAATCTCCTGCCCTGAAAACAATGAAAGGGAAAGAGTCTTTGGGGAAACACAGAAGGACTGAAGCAAAGATACAGTCTGCCTTGTGCTGTGTCCAGAGCGACACCATTTCCCTTTGACCTCCTGTTGTCCTTTGTGGAGGCCCAACACACTGCACAGTGCCTGACACCCAAACAACACCAAGCATGTCATCCTCTTACTACCCAGATTAGTGCCTTGCAGGCACAGCGTCCACGCTCACTCTGTCAGCACACACACAACATATGGCCCGTCCCACAAAGCAACAGAAATAAAAAGCTGGCCCATGTTTCTCCCCATGCACATTCTGCCCACCATGCCCACAGTCATGGCCCCTCACTAGTGCAGCACAGAAGCACAGGAGCACCTTTTGTGCAGCACTGAAACACTCATCAAGCGACAGAAAAAAAGGTCATTCACAGCCACCGCACCAAACAGGGCTCATGTCATCTAACTATGCATACCCCTCCTGCAGTCACTGCCCACCATGACAGTAATATTACTCTGTCTAAAAATGTCCACCTCAAGTGTCTCTTGGAATAGGGAGACTCTTCATCTGGAGAAGATTTTTTAGCTCTTCATATACCAACATCATCTTTATTAGGTCCAGCCCAGGCAATGCACCAGAGGTGCTGCAGAGTTCAACAACAGTGGGCACCTCTTCATATGGCATATGATGCCTTACAGCCCCTGTTGGGAACTGGATGTGCTTCTCAGTTAGGCAGGAGCAGGCAATACAGAGTGCAGAAGCCAGAGTTGCACCTCAGTTCTCTGGACTGAGCAAAATTCAGCTGAAGAATTGCAGAATCACAGAATCAATTAGGTTGGAAAAGACCTCTGAGGTCATCAAGTCCAACCTATGAATGAACACCACCACCTTGTCAGCTAGACCATGGCACTAAGTGCTACTTCCAGTCTTTTCTTAAACAAACCCAGGGACAGTGACTCCACCACCTCCCTGGGGAGCCCATTCCAATATTTAATCACCCTTTCTGTGAAGAAATTCCTCCTAATGTCCAACCTCCTCTGGCACAGCTTGAGACTGTGTCTTCTCATCCTGTCTGTAGTTGCCTGGGATGGAAGATGCCAACCTCCATGTGGCTTTCAGGCAGTTGTAAAGAGTAATAAGGTCATCCTTGAGCTTCCTCTTTTCCTTTGTCTACAAAGAGGACTTTACCAATACATTTCAGAATACATACTCAGCATCTGTGTTTTAAACCTTCTACATAAATCATCCTCAGACATGATTAAAAAAGCACAGCCTTGGTCAAAATAATGTACAAATGCATATGTAAAATATATATTCCTCTCACCAGCCACATACACACACAAACATACACACGGATCCAAGTAGAAAAAAGTGCAAAGGCAGCTAAAGTTTTCTGAAGGTACCAAGGTCATGCCTCACAACCATTTAAACAATTTAGGTGTAGTTATAGAAAATTCAGCGGTAGGAATACTCTCTGAACAGTAATATTTTCCAAAGAATATGAAAGATTGAGGAACCTGAGTCTCATTTGTAAATGTAAGGCAGAATCTCTTGCAGAGCCAGTTCAAAGCCCTTTGTTTGTATAAATGAAGTTCAACTTTGCCACCTTATGGAGAAGCAACAAGGATGGGCACTCACCACCTAGGGATGGCAAGCAGAGGGCAGAACTGGAGCGGGGAAAACTGCCACCCTCAGTGGTGCCCAGTGATGCCAGGGAAGTGGGAGGAGGATGAGCAACAGTTACTGCTCCCAAAAAGACAATGCATACCCAGGCATAGCCACTGGCTCCCACACCTGGACCCTCATGCCTGGCAGTAGCAGGCAGCTCAGTCTCTGTGGCTCCGACAGAAAAAAAGGCAGAGGAGCAGTGACTGCTTTGCTGCCACCAGCAGTCTGCTGCCCTGGGCAACTGCTTGCCTTAGCTGTGCTTAAAGCTGGCACTAATCATGCCGGCCTTGAATAAAGCTTAGACTCAGGGGACTTGGCTGCTTTGGAAATTGTTAGCCTACATTATTTTTTCAGCTGCGACAGACAAGGATGCAGTTCAAGGAACAATTAAAGAAAAACATTATCACTGAAGTTTGCTCAAAAGTTTTGATTCAATATAGAAGAAATTACTACGGGAAGGTAGAAAATACCTGCCTAGAGATTCAGCTGAACAACATCAGAAATTTACTGTCAGGTGTTTTAATAAAAAATTTCAATCAAAAGAGTAAAATGAAAAAATAATTTAATCAACATTTTCAATTAAACAATTTGAGTTTTCCTTATTGATTACTAAAAACCGAACTATTTTGTGCTGGAACCAAAGTGGTCTGACTGGTAATAAACTAATAATTTTGAGTTTGAAGTGCCATTATTTTTGAGTTTGAAGTGCTTATGGGAATAACAGTATGAAATGTCTCATGCTCCTATTTCATGTTACCTCCTGGGGTCTTCAGGTGGCCTGCCTATCCCATGAGACACAGTGGTGTCAACCCAAGAGATTCCATCACTGCTGCAGCTGTGTGCAACAGCCACCACGAGTAATGGTGGCTGACAGGGTGCTTGGCTCTTCAGAGACAGCCTCCTGCTTCCTCACAAAAAGAAAAACAAATGAAAAAGACAGGTGCAGAGGTACACTGATAGCAAGAGGCATGGAAAGATCTTTCCAGTTAAGATCTTCAGAGCTCAATACTTACTGTTCCACTGAGGAGTGAACAGAACAGTGCACAGAAATACTGGCCCTGCTAAACTGGGACATCAACAAATCTATGAAAATAGCTCGGTGTTAGCCAAAAGACTAAATAATAACTTACAACTGAAGTAATCGAAGATAAAACAACATGACTATTGACAAACCTTACAAGTCAAGGAACAATTAGTTGTTATTTCACCTTTCATCCAAAAAAGAAGCATCAGAATTGACACGGTTAGGTACAAGTGGTTCTTTCCTATAGTGTTTAAACACATTTATATCTTCTTATAATGAGTTGTTCAGGTCAAGAGTAGACATGCATTCAGAAAGGATTCTCATAGTTTCACTGCTGGTAAGAAGGCAACTCTATACTTTAACTGTGACTTTTGAATTTCCTTATCTGCTAATGGTTGGGAGTTTGGAAGGTGGGTGTAGAAAAGATTGCTTACTGCTTGCTCGCTGCTTTCAGCTGGCCATGCTGAAAACATAAAAATGGACAAGGAAATCTTACCAGTGCCAAGGTGTCAGTTTTTATGTAATGTCCCACTGCACAGCAGGACACCAGCACACTCAACCACATGTGCTGTCTTACACTGGAGTGAAAATGTCATTCAGCAGCTTCTCAGCCAAATATATCCAACTGCTGGTAAGACATGCAGGGATGTTCCCAATAATTCCTGTCTCAACTGTCATCAGCAAGTAACTATTATCTCTCCCCAAATCAAAACATAGTCTGCTCAACAGGGAGCTAATAAAAGAAATTCAATTCTGAGGAGAAGAATGACAGGGAAATTTTTAGTCATGTAAATTATTAATATAAAAAAGATGTTGTTTTTGTTCAAAAATAGCCCAAGCTGCTAATACATAGTTTGGAGTTACTTTCTGGACAACAATCAAAGCAGCCTGTCTAGGAAGGGATTGTAAAACTCACACTTTAATTGAAGTCATAAATAAGAACAACTTATGTCAGAGATTGCAGCAGACTTGTTACCTTTTTCTGGCTGAAGCTCTCCAGAAAAGAAATATCCACGTAGATACTGAATAAGTAGTCAAACTAGAACCAAATTTCTTCTCAAAAAACAGTTCTTTGCCTATGCAGAGGATCACTCATCTCAACAACCTACAGTCAGAAAAGGAGATAGATTACATCAAGCATGCTAAAATATCATCAGATAAGTAATTCCTCCTGTTATGGCTTCTTAAAAAAACACACAGATGATTTGTTGCTGGCTGCTCATTATTGGAGCTACTTCCATTTGCAGATGTCCAAAGTAGAAATGTCTAAAGCAAATAGACTAACATTCCTAACCCAATGCCTCTATCTCAAGTTTCCATTAAGTCCCATGCAAAAAAGTACTATTCCTACATGCAGTAAAAGGATTAAATTTCAATCCCTGTATCAAAGCATATTTGGACCAAATAATTCCAAAACTCCAATTCCCACATTCTCATGCTGAGGGTCATGACCAGACTATAAAGAGAGGACAGAGAGAAGCTCCCATGGTACAAGGACTAGTTCTACCCTGCTTTCCCTGTGAGAACAAAACCCTCGGCAGCAAATTCACCACTGGTTTACTTTTTTTCCCAGCAATACTGACTGAGTCAGTCAGTGCTGCAGCACCTCTTGAATATAAAGCCCCAAGAAGTTGCAGTCAACTTCACAGCTAATCAAAGGGACTCAGAAAACCAGGGTGCTGTGCTCACACACTGTAATGGGCATCAACACCCCAGATTCCTACAGAACTTGCCGGGATCTGATTTGGCCCTAGACAGTCCATCTTAATCTATTGCCATGGAAACCATTGCATTCCTGGGCACAAGGCCACCTTTTCCTGGGACAGTCTGGGTTTTTTTTTTCCCAGCTCAAGTAGGAGCGATTATTCCAACAACAAAAGCAGATAATAGTGGTGAAACACTGGAACAGGTTGCCCAGAAGCATTTAAGGAAACATTTAAGGTCAGATTGGACAGGGCTCTGAGCAACTTCATCTGGTTGAAGGTATCTCTGCTCATTGCAAGAGGGTTGGACTACACGACCTCTAAGAGTGCCTTCCTACCCAAACTGTTCTGTGACACTATGAATATTCAAAGCAACAACATACAGAATATAAACAGATTCCTCTCTTCTATATTTCAAGGAAGCCTTCTGAGATTTATTGGCTGTTAGCAAGACAAGCAAAAAGAGTGGGCTTGCTGAGACATTGATGGCTTGTGGGATACTGACCTTCCTATTTCTCACCAGATGTGAGACAAGAGGGATATTGAAGATGATAACTTCTAGTAGTAGCTACAGGGAAATGTACAACAGGATAAAGAATACACTGTACAGTAAAATGCTCCATAGCCATTTTGTCAGCAAGGCTGAGTTTGTCAACATAACAACTGCCCTGCTCACACAGAGATGTGCCATATGTTTTTTACAACCAATTATCTTCTTCACAGCTAGAACACATTCCCCTACTACGACAAACCCTGCAACTTCTGGTCCCTATCAAAGTCCCTGAATGTGCAGCCCTGTGATGATTTTGTCCCTCAGGGCCAGACATCTTTGCCCAAGGGACTTGAAAACCCCAAACACCTGAAAGGAGGGAAGGGAAGAAAGACCTACCATCTCCTCAGAAAGAACTACCAAGAAAAGGAAAGCAAGGCAGCACATTGCCTTCCTTCAGCATCCATCCAGAACATGCCACAAGTGCCATGACAAAGGAACAGCCACCCACATGGAGGAGTGAGCTCAGGGTCAAACTGCATTACCTGGCACTCTCATGCCATCAGGACATGACAGTCCCATTGAGCTACTGGTCAACTGGAGATAAAAACACTCTGTCAAGAAATAGCCAGAAAGCTTCTTTTGATTCTCAGTTTTGGAATCAAATCTAATTTTAAAGACTTCAAATCTGCTGAAAATTTGAACTAGTGCTTTCAAGACAGCTGGTATTAGGGCTGCAAGCATGGCACAGAAATAACCAAAACTGAAAGTATTCTGCTTTAGAAAGACCTTCCAAACATTAAAAAAAACCAATCTCAAGCAACTCCTGATTTTGAAATAGGATTATGGGTTCATTTGTTATCATCACTGAAAGAGAAACATAAACACACATATACACACCAAAGCTGAGACAAAGAGTGAGGAAAATCCCTGGATTTTCAATACCTAGTCCTTGAGAGTCAGTAACAAGCACCCCTGGGACAGCAGCAGGGGTGAAACGGAAAGGTCTCAAGTAACATTATAATCCCAGTGTGCTGAAGGGGGCATTGGTGGCTCATACAAGATGAATGTAGGGTGCCAAACAGAACACACCAGGGCTGATGTGAAACCCAGCACACCACAGAGCAGAGCTTTGCCTAAGCTACCCACTGTAATGACATTTTTCAATTTATTGCAAGTATTGCATGGCTTAAAAAGGCTAGGAGCTTTGTCACTGAAGTCAACAGGAGTGACAGCAGCTCCAGGGAGACACAGCAGTGAAATCCTGTTGTCGCAGGATCACCACAGAGGGATGCCAGGTATAAACCTTGTGAGTATGGCTGCCACCTTCTGACCTGTTCTTTTGAATGTAGTCAGAGGAAAACAGTTTACTCCAAAGGGTAGGCAAGTCTGGAGCTAAAAAAAAAGATAGATACAACTGCTAATACAAACTAACCTGAAAGGCCAAGGGTTTCTTTTTGATTTGTATTCTCTCTACTGATCCATGACCCACTCTGACCTCTCCCTCTGACCCCTCACCTCTGGCAGTGGGGTGGAGAATTAGTCACTCCAAGTAAAGACACAGACCCTGGGGCTGTGGTCTTTGCTGGTTTCCTTAGGATGAGGGCACTGTAATTCCCTGCAGCATGTGCTGCAGGACATGATGCTCCTCCTGTTAGTCATCCATCTTCCATCCTTCCTCAGCAGAAAGGCAATTTGCTCAAGGGTGCTCCAGTCAGAAGTGTTTGTCATATGGTAGCTAGCTAGGTAGGCAGGTTGCTTGTCCTAAATTGGCAGACTGCTTTTTCCTCATTTTTCCTAATGGGCAACAGGGCTTTGCAAGTTTGCTTCTCCAATGATTCTGCTGAAACTGTGAGTCACTGTCCATGAGTCGCTCTGGGTATGAAAAGCTTCAGAAATTTTGTTCTGTCTTGTGACTGAGCCTTACCTGGACCAAACACAGCTGAGACCATATGACTGACTTCTTACTGAAGCAGAAGTTAATCTCATCAGAGGGTTCAATCAACAAATGCTGACTGCATTTCCTCAGGGTCTGACCTGGTCCCATGGGAGGGAAAACAGGGACACAAAATTGGAATGGATGGCTGGCTCCCACTGTGGCCTCTCCGGATTTGCAATTCAATTCAATAAAAGATGGAGCAGGCTGCTGAGCTGCCTTTGAAAGGGTCAGAGGGTTCAGAAGCAGAAGGAAGGGAATGGAGGCAGGGTACAAGTAGCAGAAGAGCCAACATTATTCTTCATTCCAGAGTGAATGCTGTGCTCCTGGGGCAGAAGAAAGAGCACACCTCTAACTGAATTAGCAGCAGCACTAGAAGAATAAGCAAGCGCTGGATGGCTGACACCCATACCATTTAGCAGATACACATGTGGCTCAAACTGTGGGTAACAGCAGCTTACAGTCAGAAAAACTTTGCCCCAAGAGTATTGTAAAGGACCTGTTTTCACTAGTGTCCACACCTCTGTTCTACAACCTTCAAAGTGTCCAAAACTTTCCAGTTACAGGCAGAGACAAAGCCAGTGTGTTTTATCAAAGCATGAGAGATTGTTAATTTTTATATGAGTTGCAAGAGGCTTCAGAGACCTGCAGAGACACACAAATATATACTGAATTGTGGTAGGAGACCACAGTGACTTCCTCCTTTCCTCTAATCCCTTGAGAGGATGAAGTATTGCTGTGGGCAGCACTGCTGGCATGAATTACCTTATGATGAGAGTAACCCAGTCAGGCAGAAGAGGACCTGAAAAACTTGTGGATTAAACACCCTGATTTAGTCACTAAAATGTACATCTTAGTAAGCAAGATGTCCGCCTAAAGTTTTGGTTTGTTCCTCTTGCTGAAGTTCAGATGGTGCCAGTCACAAGAAGCCACAATTGCCTGTCACAGTGTGTCACATTAGCTTGAAGTACAGTCCTGTTCCACATCCGTGATGACAGAGACAGAGCTACAGGTTGTCAGCTCCAAGCCTGTGCTAAACTACATGAGGAGGACTTTCAAAATCGTGTATTTTTGTTCAGCTACATGAGGCAAGGTGGTTGCTGGATGTGGCTCCATGACTGATGTTGAGATTGACATCAGGTGAGGTGATACAGATGGATCTTTACAGCCATCAGAACTGAATATTTCCTGCGTGTATTTCTCCATTTCTTTCTCACTCCTTATTCCCCATTTTTTGCTTTAAATTCTGATGGAACTTGTTACTGCCCAGTATCTTTGTGCTATATGTCTTCAGCCAGCATCACACTCATCTCCTTCCTGAGTCTTTCTTGGGACATTTATTTAAGATAATTATAGTAATTACTTTATTTTTATACATATATAAAAATAATAAATACATTTATAATTTATATCTTTAGTTTCTTTGCTAAATATTTTGTGCTAGAGCATGTATAAACTCAAAACCTTTTCAGGAAAGGTCTTTCCTGTCTTTCTCCAGTTGCTTGTTCTTACAATTTCCCCAGATAGAAGCAGTCTTGCACCCAAGCACATGCCTGTTTTACTCACTTTCTCTGGCAAAACTGGTGCACTTTTTCTGCTCTTATCTTCAGATCTTAGCAAGCCTAGGGCTTGATTTCTTCATCACTCCTTAGTAAAGCTTTATACATCAGATTGCAAACTGTGTTGCTTAGACTTCTACTGAGATAACAAGTCCTGAATAAAATAAATCTGTGTAGAACTCTCCTAGTTCTACCATGCTTCTACTTAAAAGCCAAAAAGGCAAGATGTTATTTCTCTTCTCATTTGCAATGATTTACTTATTTCTAGTGTATTGCACAGCAGTCTTTACCCAAATATTTGGTGGATAGGATTCAACTGTATTGTAAAACCATTAAGGAAAAACAGATATCTTTGCCAAAGATCAAGTTAAAAACCAGGGCCTCCTTCATTCTTCTCCATTCATCAGGATTTAACTCTCATCTTTTCAGAGCATTCTGGCTCAGGCAGCTTCAGCAAAGTGAAAATTCCAGCTGCTCTGATCTCATGGATTTAAAACTCAACTATTTCCATTTTCATGGCTACATGCTTCCTGTACTTTGAACTTGCTTTGAACTTTGGATTTGAACAAACTTAGGAGCTTCCAGTCATATTCAGTTAGATTTTATGTAGGCAAGAAAAAAAAAAAAAGAAAAAAAGAGAAAAAGAGGTTCTCTATGGATCAGACATATAATCAGCCTTGGGTTCAGTCAGAAAGGTCAGATGAACTTCCTAATGAGCTCTACCTGAGTTTTAAGCTTGTACCAACAGCTGAAACTAGTCAAATTTCACTCTATTTCAGGTTTCATTTCAGAAGTTTTATGCACTTCTAGACCTCACCATTTTCAACATATATAATTTGCTTATTACTCTTGATTTAAAGAGTAGATATAAACTGTATCAGAAAAGAAGATAGGCAGACTGATAAATCTCTCCTCCATTACTGAACTTTGACAAGGCCAATTTTTTCCACTGTATATGGAGGTTGTTTCAGTTGTATGTAAAGTAGAAGTCACAGATGTCTATATGGTAAATCTGTCTCAGCTCCCGCAAATGGAGGGCCCAGACTTCATGGACGTCTCTGTAGATGTCCACAAGTGCTGGGGTCCACCTGCAGGGTGAGACCTCTGGCCTCACTCTCTTCTGCCCTGTGCAGCAAAACACACTGCTTTTTGGGTAGCAGGGCATCCATCCCCTGAGGTCCTCTGGAGCTGTGGAGCTCTGTGTCAATGTATGATACAAGAGTCTGACCATATTTTCATGTGACCACCTGAGTGGAAAACAGCACAAGGACTTGCACTCATGGTAAGAGGTCCGTGCCTGTCTGCTGCCAGCAGCAACATCCACCCTTCCTGAGTGCTGCCCTTTATATTGGCCTACAAAAAGCAACAAAAGCCCCAAAGCTGCTTTCTCTGACTGTTTCTCCCTTGCCTTACGCCACCTTCTAGTACAAAAGCAGGGTGTGAGGTCTCAGAGCACATTTTAGTCCATCTGACAGGATCAATGAGAGTGTTTCTAGTTCTTTCTTTCTGAAAACTGTTGCATGGGGTCATGTAAGCTGTGTCTGTTTAATTTAAACCTGAACAACACATATGCATTAGAGAGAGGCCAATATCAGAACTGCTTCCCTGATATGCTTCAAGCTGAGGGACAGAGAGGGTATGAGCACGTCACAACAAAATGAGAGGCCAAGTCTTAGGCTACTGCAGCTTCATGCCCAATGCCCCATCCTGGAGATGTTCAAGTCCAGGTTGGATGGGGCTTTGAGCAACCTGGTCTAGTGGAAGGTGTCTCTGCCATGGCAGGAAGGTTGGAACTAGATGATCTTTAAGGATCCTTCCCACCCAAACCAGTCTATGATTCAGTCTGTGCAGGCCCCACTGTGTGCCAATCAAGCTGCCTTCCACTTTGTCCCTACAGGTTGCTTCAGGTGCATAAAGAAAAGAGGTATAATCTCTGTCCATGGAGATATTCACAGCTCACCTGGATGAGGTGCTGAGCAACCTGGTCTGTCTGGCCCTGCTTGAATCAGGAGGTGGGTCTAGGGACCTCCAGAGATCCCCTACCACATCCTTTATTCTTCCATTCAGTGATCCTTCAAGTTGTTTCACTGACACATTTTTGTGCAGAAAAATAGAAGTAGAATGCAAAGTACTCATTATAAACATATAAATATATATAAATATATTAAAAATAGATGCATTCTCCCATACAACAAACTCTAGTTCTTATTAGAGAAGAGAATGTGAACTCTCTTTTAGCTGGTGGTGTTGCATCCCCTTTCCACTTATAAAAATCAAGTAAAAATATTCAACGTCGCATGTCTACCTTTTTTCTTTATAAAAATTTTTAGCTCACTCAAAACAACTCAGATATACCATGGGTCTAAAGTTCAGCTCCAACTCAGATATTATTAGGATCATCTACTGCCTAAGAGTTGTGATACAGAAAAGGTGAAGGAATAGGAAAGAAGAAAATTCCAATTAAAAATAGGAAGTGTGGAGTACAAAGACAGAATGTGAAATGGTGACAAGCAAATATAAGAAAGAGAAGCAGAGACTGTCAAATAAGCGGCAGGAATGTAAAGAGATGGAGATTTTAATATAAAAATACATAATAACTAAAGCTAGTCAGAAGAAATCGTATTTTTCTCTGGAAACATTTTTACAACAATATGAATTGCGAGGGTTGGTTTTGGCTTTTTTCCCTAAAGGCTCACTGTTAAAAAAAAACAAAGGGCTTTCATCAAACACAAAAACATTTTCAGTACAAACAGGAAAAATACCTTTTGAGATTTTTCTATTTCTTTCTTGGTTTTTTGGTTGGTTTTTTTGGTTTGTTTTTTTAATAAAATACAAAGGAAAATATTAGTTATAAAATTGTAATTACATCTTCCATTGAATCTTACACTGAAAAAAGTTTCAGATACTTCATGGAGTAATATGCAAGGTGATGGCAGCCTGAGGCAGCTTGGCTGCTGTCAAACCATTATCTTTCCAGCGCTGCTATTTCACATTTGATTTTAAGAATTTTACACATGCATTGTATTCCTCGGGAGAAAAACCACACCACAAGCAGATTATTAGGGGGAAATAACTTTATATCTAAAATAGTAATTGCAGAGATCTCCAAAGCTATAAATGAGAGATTACCCTTCTTCCTTCTGGTTTTTTCCTCCACCCCAAATTCTCAGCTTTCACTTTTGTCTTCTGCAGCCATTCATGAAATCTTTCTCCTTACAATACTCCTAAATGAGCTCTTCTATACACAGCATCCAAGGCAAATAATCCATTACCTTCCCTCTCTGCAACTCATGAAATAGTGAGCACCAGGCAGTTTTACAATACAAAATGCTGTCTTGTAAAATTTTTCCTAATGTAAGGCTGTAGATATAGGTAATGATATAAAGATTGAAACAGTTCCTCTGGACTATTTGCTAAAGAGCTATTCTGTGGAAAATAAGATCTTGGGAAACCCCAGGTCCCAGAACACTGGTTTATCTAAGGCTCCAACTCCTTATGGTTATTGGTCAAGCAAACTGGGGTTATGTGGAGTAGGTGGGAATACATGAAATTAAGATTTAGCTCCAGCCAGAGCTTCCTGCCTGCACTCCCTACTCTCTTCTTTACTTCTAGCATTAGCTTGATTTAAGATTATGCTATTAGAACAGGAGCCTAAGGTAATGCCCAGAGCAAATATACAGATTCTTCTTACAGTTTTGCAGTATCATACACCAAAGATGTGCTTCCCATCTTTGCCTATAGGACCCTTTATGAAAATGGCTGCCAGCATTATTCCTGCTTTTTTTTTGCTTTTTTTTTTTTTTCTTTTTTTTTTTCTTTTTTTTTTTTTTCTCCTGAGGGTTTGTTCTTCTCATGTGGAGGAAGTCAGTTGGAGAAGCTGGCATCATGCAGTTCTCAAAATATTTGTGCTTCCAGAAGAGAAAGCAGCAGACTACAAGCAATGTCTCTAGGGAAGAGGAGGGAGAAGAGCAGGTCTGCTTGTACACTTTGTTTCGACAAACCTCAGGCTTCAGCTGAAGTGCCATGTAAACCCCCTAGGTCTGCATGGTCCAAACTGTCCTATCATGCAATCACACCCTCCCTTATCCAGTCATTTGGTGCTCTGAGCCATTGCATCTCATTTTCAGCAGGCCTGTGTAGGGAGCTATTGTTGCTGTTTGGCAGATAAACATGAAAAAGAAAAAGACAAAACATTGTAGTAGTTCTGATATGAGCCAAAATTCAAATGCTTGGGGGACATTCTTTGCCAAATCAATGAACAAACAAATAAACAAACACTTTTTTTCTCCCTTATTTTGGCTCCAAGAAAACGTGTCATTCAATTCAAAAGGAAATGTTCTCTTTCCATTTTCAGTAAGTTTAACAGAAACAAACTATGGGAATAAAATGCTGGAGGCAGACATTGCTTTATTCAGCAGTGCAGTGTTAAAAAGCACAGAGGGGCAGCTTTCCCCATCTGATGGGACTGTGAAATACTCAAGTTTCTCCATTTTAGGTCTGCCTCCTCTGCTTGAGGTTCTCATGTAATTTAAGGTCAATCTTCACATTGCCCTTTGTACTACACAAGCAAATGCATGTAACCAAGATCTTTATGAACCCCATGCAAAAAGGATTTAAATATGTTATGGAAAGTGGAACAGGTCTAGCAGGAGGGAATAAAACAGGTTTATCCCAGAAAATCTGAGGTAGAAATATAATTTCAGGTTGATGAGGCAGAAGTAGGGTCTGTCTCCATTGGTGTGAGTGAATGCTTAGAGCAGACAGCTGGGTTAACATGGACTGTTCCTCATCATCCTCTAGTTTAGGAATTAAGCTTCTAACTCCTTTTAAAAAACCCACATACCTAACCAAAACCAAAACCAACCTCTTTTTGGTTTGTTGGGTTTGTTTAGTTGGTTGGTTAGTTTTGGTTTGGTTTTTTTAGCAGTTGTAGTTGTAATTATGCATGGCCATGGCTGAATTCATGATTATCAAGAAATAGTTTATCTATCAAAAATGGGAGGAAAGGAAGGAAGGGAGGAAAAGGAGGGAGGGAAAGGAAGGGAAAGGAAGGGAAAGGAAGGGAAAGGAAGGGAAAGAGAGAGAGAGAAAGAGAGAGAGAAAGGAAAACCCAAATGAGATCACCCAGTTCCTAATGATAACTCTATATCTGCCTTCTTTCCAATCTGTTTATCCCAAGATTTTTCGTTATGCCTAAAAGATACTGACAGTCGATAAATGTGGATTAACTAATATTGTAAAAGTCAAATGAAAATCTCAGCCTTAGGGAAAGGGAACAGAAAAAAATAATCACCTTGGGAGCCTTCAACAATATTAAGAGTGGCATCCTGAGGCACTGAAAATGGCTGGGGAGTCGAGCAGTGCGAAGAGCTCGCCACAGCTCACCAGCACCAAGGGGCAAAAATTCAGAAGTAAACCAAACACTGTTCAATGTAGCAAGACTGCAAGGCTAGGTCAGGACAGTTTTGTGGGACCACCAAGCCAGTCACCTCAGACCTCGGTGAATCCAAACTTTCTCCTGTTACCCTTTCTGTGCTAAGAAAAATGTTGGGTGGGAACTGTCCAAGTAGAGCCAGCTATCTCAGAAGGCAATCCAGCAGCACCAACAGTGCACTCTCCCCACCTGGCACAGATCTTCTGCCCCTGCACATCTAGAGCAGGTGGATGCTGTTTGCCCATTCTTTGCAATGGACTTCAGAAAAAAAAACGAAATCCATTTCAGTGTTGCTTGTAACTCTTTAATTTCTACACTGTCAGCGTTCCCTGGGAATGTGGCTCTTCTCGCCACACTTTGTTCTTTAATGACTTTTTTCTGGAACTTAAAAATAGTCATAATTACAGAAAAAGTTCTGTTAGGCTTTTCTAAATAAATGAGGGTCCTTTGAAAAGAGCTGTGGGGAATATGAAATACAAGTATCATCTGCTGCTCTGTCCACACCCCGTGCTTTCTAAATGTGTGATATCTAACCTGCAGTATGAACTTCCTGTATAGCAGGGGCTTTAACATGACTGAATCTGGTCATGTTAGGTTATGTAATCCTCGAGGTCTGGTTTCTGCACTCTGCATCTTTGGATCCTCAGGAGTATGGAAGGAAAGATGTGCGTAATGAACTTTAATGTAAAGTCAAATGTTCTTTTTTTGCTTTTCCCATGTGAGTTAAATTAAAACTCATTAAGCAGTGTTTGTGCATACACAAAAATACAGCAAGATGCTGAGCTGTACTGTAAGTGCCACACACAATCACTGTATGGGGAGTAATTGAATCAATGAAACCTGTTTGCAGTGCCCAGCCAGCATGTGCAAGGACACTGGCTGAATTTTGAGAATGAAAGGTGAATGACTGGAAATGCCTCTCCTGCAACCCACACAGGTAGAGCAGCACGAGCTTTGAGCTGTGTGAAAATCACTGCTTCCCAAATCTCATTTCAAGCAGAGAATTCCTTAGAAAGAAAAAGAGAATTTCATTTTGCAGGACTCAAGTAGTCCCTGAGCTCTGTACTGATATTGGCAAGCAAGCTGAAATACTGCCAGTAGATTTTTAGCTTGGTTTCTAAGGAAACAAGGCCTTTGTAAGCACACAGGAGTGTGTATGTCCATGTGTGTGTCCATGTGTGTGTTAGCCTCTTGGATGCCCTTCACTTCTAAAAGCTTTTGAGCTCATTGGCTGATTTCAAACCAACTTTGCTGAAGGTATTGAAGGTACAGTATTCTTACAAGAGACATGAAAAGAGCTGATCACATAAAGGCTGTGCTGTCCTTTCTGCCACCAACATAAAGGCTAAAAAACCCACTCTTTCCAGACTTTGAGGAATCCATACTTCATTATGGACACCATAATCATTATTTCCACAGATCATGAATCTGATTGTTTTCCCTTGATGAAGCATTGGCCAACAAATTGGATTAAGCCCCACCAAAACCCCCTTCTAACAGCCATTGAACACCAACTCACACTGGATGCAAACTGCTGCTGGTAAAGGGATTATAGGCATAAACTTGATAAAGCCCTGCATTTTCTAGTGCATTATGTTTTGCAAGGAGCAGGGGAGCTGAGCATACACTTGAATCTCAGCTGAGTGGGCTTCAGGCTGTTGTACACACGGAGTATTTGACCAAAGCACCTAAAATCCCCCAACGTGCTTTTCCTCTTCATGCTGACTCTGCTTTCTAAATGTATCCAGAGAATGTCTCTAGGAGAGAGGGAATCGAGGGCGCCAATGAAGCGGAGATGTACTTAATGCAGACACCATTAATAAATCACTGATAGTTAAGATATAGATTGGGTGATGGGTGGCAGATGGGAAGGAGGAATGTCAAATTGCTTTTCTCATATAGATTATTGGATTAACAAGGAAGCAGTGGGCATGTGGCAAACCAGTGTAACAAATTACTATCATAAAAAAAAAGATAGAGCTCATCGCAGGCTGGTAATAATGCCATGTCGGCCATTAGCTCTCTGGAGAGGTACTTAGAGCACAACATCCGTCTTCTGGAAAAGAGACGGCCACTGGAACACCAGAGTGAAGGAGGCCCCCATTTACTTCTCCTTCCCCCTCCCTCTGTCTCTGACACTAGAGCCCATGCTGTTGAAGCAGGGTGGCCTACAGCAGCTGTAATGAATGATCATCATAGCTTTTAATAAGTGCTGCTAATTATTCCCCCCCTGCCCCTAACCAGGCATTTGCACTCCCTTGCATCAACGCAGACAATATTGGCATGAGACCAGTAGGCAAACAGCAAACTGACAAACTGACTCTGTTCTTGGGTCCCAATCCTGCTCTTTCTGAAGTCAGTGACTAAAATTTTTTTGCCTTAAACAGAAACAGATCAAGTCTTAATTTTCCTGCTGTTCCAGCCACCAAGCATATGTGCCTACCTACACTGAAAGAATCGCATAATGTTGTGCTGCAAAAAATGGCCCCTGATATGCATTGAAATAAACCTCAAATTGGCTTTAGTCCCTTCTGCCATAGTCTTCATTGCCTCCTACCAGGAACTAGGTATGCCTGTTTGCAGAGAGCCAACACAGCAGGGTAGCAGACTACAGGTGTTATGCAGATAGAAAGTATATCTTCTAAAATTAATAAATTAATAATGGGGCAGCTGTAAAATTCCTATGCAGAGAAAAGAAGGAATGAATAGCATAGCACAGCTCAGCGTAGCCCAGCTTTTTTGGCCACTAGTTAGTTATTTTTGGGTCCAGTCACAGACTTCCATTCCAGCTTAAGCTGGGTAAAATCATGTTTTTCTTCTCTCCCCAAGCATGTTTCCATGTTCTAGTCTTGGACATCCTGCCTTGATATTAATGAAGCTGCAACGCTCTCCCTTTAACACTCCTCTTCTGCTGCCCCAGTCCAGCAGAGCTCCTGAGCCCCTGGCTCTTCACACAGGCTCCCTCCCTCCAAGGAGTGCAGTCAGCATAAGCGGAAAAAACCCAGAAATTGATGTCCAAACTTTGAGTATTTTTCTTAGCCTTAAAACATGCTACAGCTATACAGCTGACACAATAATGCAGGGAAGCCTCTCTCTCACTTGAGTGCCTTTCTTGTGTGAGCAGGGACTGCTGCTGCTGCTGCAGCAGAATCCAGCTGCTGACTGCCCTGAGCACTCGCCGCCGGTGAGTGCTGGTGAAGCTTGCACACCTTTCAGAGCACAAACAGCAAGGTGTGCCTGGGTGGCTGCAAAACAGAGCCCTTGCACATAAAATCTTAGGTAAGCACGTAATCAAACATGGTATTCTAGCAGATAAAGCCTGGTGAAGTTTGCCCTGCTAATATTTGACTCGGTGGTGGTTTTCTCTGAACACTGTGCTCCTCCTGATTTGTGTGTGTGACAGACCAGGGTTTTAGAAGAGCTAGGATCTCCTTTCTGATGCCTCAGCAGTCCCCATGCTCAGCTTCTGCATGAAGCCCTCTCCTCACCATTCCTGCATCTCCATCCCCACCTCCTTCCTGCTGGTCTGATCCAAATTTCCCCTTCCCCTCCTTTCTCCTGCCAGCTCCCAGCTCCATGCAAGGTCCCTGTTTCTTGATCTCTGCCCCATTTGCTTCACTCCTCCTCTGAACCAGGCCTTTGTCCAGGCAGTTTTGCTCTCTAAAAGCCTTGGAATTTCATTTAGCTGCTGACCCTTCGGCTGCAGGCTGAATTTGGCCAGAAGCCTTGGAGAAGGCAGGAAACATGAGGAAGTTTGAAGAAGGTGGTTTTCTAGTTTCAGTGGTCAAGCTCCACATCAGAAAAACCACTGATGCTTTTGGTCTTCAAAGATAATTTTCTTCAGACTGGGATGTCACGGCCAGACCAGTAAGAGCACCAAGCGCCTTGTTGGTGCCACGCAAATCCCATACCAGATCTGTGATCAATCAACTTCTCCTTCCAGGATTGTTATCTGGCACTTCCCATATGCACAAAATTAAAACCCCATTAAAGATGAAGTGTGTGTGTTTCTCCATGTGCACATTTGTGCATACACTAATGTCTCAGGACTGGTGGGACCAGGCTAGGGCTGTCATTACAGCCTTGCCACAACCTACCACAGGCGCCAAGGACTACAGCTCTCCATGGAAACTCTAATCCCCGTGAAATGGGATCTTAGTTTGTTTTTGTTGTGTTGTGTTGATTTGGTTTTTTTTTAAGAAACTCACAAAAAAAAGCTGAGAGACCGCAGAGCTAGATAGAAAGCTTTAAGAAGACAAGAACGCCAACACCTTATCACACAGGCTGCCCTAGCCCTATGCCCCAAACAGTCAAGCTGGCTTTTAGGGTTTGGTTCTGAAGACACAAGTTATTTATGATTTCCACCCACCTTTGTGTCAACACACACCTCATCTCTTGTCTCTCCTTTGTCAGTTAAAAAAACAAAAAAACCCAACAACAACAACAACAACAAAAAACCAGATAAAAATGGAGGGCAATTTATCACCTACACATCTTTTCCTATATGATTTATTCTAATCAGAGGAATAGAAATTATAGAAGTGGTTTAAATGTACAGTGGAGAAGCTGTTTGTCCATCATATGTTTAAGGAAAAAATAGCAACACCGCCCACTAATTATGCAGTCAGTATTATAACTTTACATATACTGCTGTGTGGAATGGAATCAGGAATGATAGTATCATTGTATACCAGTTAAGGATTCATTTTCTGGCTAATCTATAGCTCAGATCATTACTCACTTACAAAGCACAGCTCTGGCCTGGCTTTCTCACTGTGCTGTAATAACAAAGTCAGAGAGTGCTAAATCTAACCAATTTCCACACAGCATTTCACTGCTTTTATTGTGGCATTGGTGCCACAACTTTAGGGAGGGATGGAATAACAAATGCTCAATTTCCATTTTCCTGTCCAGTGCATTTGGGTAGAGCTTCATGTCCAATCTGTCCAAGCAGCTGCACATCTGTAAAGCACCAGGCACTTTCATTTCCCTGTCCTAGGAGACAGACTTGCACCACAACTGTTGTCACCTTCTGGTACCCAGCACAGTGATGACATCACATGTTTAAGTGCTCTTAACAACCACCTTCAGGCTGTGGAATGAGCTGTTCAAGTGCTGAAGTGCTAAACTAGACCTAATTTAAAGAGGAAAAAAACTCCAAAACCCCAACAGACCCAGCATATGCACCAATTCAGTTCTCCATAGGAAACATGGATATTTGTCAATGAGGAAATGCTCCTGTTTCGAGTGTCTGTATGGTGTATGGCCTCCTGAGTTACAGTCCACTGCAATATGGCCCATTTGTAACACAGAACAGCAGACATTACATAGGAAACAGCAAGGTCCACTACAACTATTTAATTTATGAGATTAAATAAAATGTTTATCAAGTCAGTGAGGGTCATATAAAGACAAGAAATTGTGCCAAGTGTATAAGAAGTCCATCTTCTAATACACACTAGCAGAGTTCGAATAAAGACTTCAACAGCAGCATCTACAAGGAAAAAATCCAACTTCCATAAGCATCCTTGAAAGCTGTTTGTCCATCTGTGGGCCATGGGCTTTCCTTGCCATCTCAGGCCACTGAGACAGGTGGTTCCAGACCTTCTCTGTATCTGTTAAAGTGCCAGGTGCACCTGCAGGATTTGAAGCATATAGGTCTTTGTGCAGGAAGCTAATCTCTTAAATTTTACCCGTTAATTAACTAGATGCCAACTGGAGAGTACAGGTGTTTGGCAGTTTCATGAGACACACACCACAGAGTGAGCAGCTGCCGTTGTATTACCTGAAAGTGCCAAATGTTCCTCACTTGTAGCCCAGCACAGAGAACTGTACCAGAGGTGACCCAAATGCTGTGACTCTCTGTGCTGCAATGAGATTTTGGTCAGCCTTAGCTGTGGAGGAGGCTCATCTCAGACTGATGAGCCCCAGCAGATCTAACCCTTGGGTTTAGGATGTTGTGGTCTCAGCTGTGTTTCTGGCTGAGGTCTGACGTGACAGCAGGCATGCTCCATGGTACTTGTGCTGGTGTTTCTGCTCCCACAGTGCTGGTAAGTCCAGGGAGAAGCATTCTAGAAATCAGCTTTACTGGCAGCATGTGGCAACGGCAGAGGCCACAGCCCCCAGCTGCCTCTGTTCCAAAGCCAGGGGTGCATCACATGAGTTATTATATGGTGGGAGGAAGGAGGAGAAGGATCACTCATCCTGCATGGGCTAACACAAAGGTCTGCAATATGACACAGCATCCCCACACCTCACCCCCAGCCCTGGCAGGGCCATACGTTTCAAGCAGCTCTTGGCGGCCCATGAAAATGGGATGGATGGGAATGGATCTAAATGCCACAGCTCTCGTAGCTTCATGTTCAGAAAATGAGTAGCCAGGACTGGCTTCATGCAAAAACAATATTCAAGTTCTAATACAAACAGCCTCCCATCTCTGAGTGCCCCTCTCCCTTTCCCACACTTGTCTTGCTGTGCTTTTGTGTATGGTGGAGTGTCTGGTCTGCAGGTGGGAGAGTGGCTGCTGGATACTGCAAACTGGAAGCAGTTCAGAATGTGTTTCCACTGTGGTGTTGCAGGCCACCATTTATCTCTTAGTCACAGCTTTAAGAGGGGTGAGTTTAAACATGGTGTAATAAAGATAATCAGAGATGCCCATGAGCACAGGACAGCTATGGCCACAGCTGAGAGAAGGCAGTGGTGACACCCCAAGAGGATACTCACTGAGCATCCAAGTGTGATTTTTTAAGGGATGCTTAAGATAACAATGCATCCAGCTCCCATAAATCCCCTACCTCCTGCAGGGATGAGATCTAGCATGCACCCACCGAGTTCGTTTGCAGGAGCTACAGAGTGCTTGATGCAGGCATAGTGATGACAGAACAGCAGGGTTCCCTGATGAGGCCACCAGAGCTGTGAACAGACAACAAGGTCTCCTTTTCCCCCACCCCCCAGCTGATTATCATGCTCCAGAAAGGTTTTGCATGTGCAAGATATCTGTAAGGCCTGCTGCCAGCTTTTCGTCAAAGCACTGATTTTTCATGATGTGAGTTACTGCTTTCTTCTAGTAATTATTGATAATGCTCTTGGATGAATTACAGACATTTAAAAATGAATCAGATTGTATGTGTGTCTGTCTCTCCCGTCCCCTTTCTGTTTCTCCACCACAGGATCTACGGCTTTGAAATGTTGATACATATTCATTACAGCTTCTAAGACTTGAAAGGCATAGCTAAAGGGAAAGCTCAGATCAACAAGAATGTGAAAACAGCAAGGAAAGCAGGATATGTGGCCATAAGCACAGTGAGTAAGCAGCATTTGAGCAGTTAGCACAGGGAATGAGGTACCAGGAGATCTGAATCCTGGTCCTGGTTCTGCTGCTTTCTCTGATGGCTGCAAACAGGACTTTGTGGCTTAGCTCTCTCAGCCATTGGATTGACATGGTCATGCTTACCAGTCCTCTGAAGCATTATGTTACATAAATGCCATCTCAAACTGGTGACAAATGAATCCAGCTATCACCTTTCCTGTCATTTCCAGTTGTCAAAACAATGAATCCAATGAGAAAATCTTGGGGGGGGAAAAAAAAAGCCCTGAGCATGTACCGAAACCACAGGTGAAAGAATCCTCTGCTCATAGTGTTCAGAGCAGAATCCCAGTGGCAGATGGTGCACACACACTTTTGTACAGTCATGCACACACTGCACACGTGCTTCGTGCTTCCACAGAGACACGTTTTGTTCTGTCTTGTTTTGAAGAGTTCCCAACACAAAAGCTCAAACAATATGAAAACTTCAGACATCTCTTCCATACCTGTTCCTGTAGTCTGGGATGTGGTGAGAAAAGGCAGATGAAAGATGAGTTTGGGTGTCTTAGGGTTGTTGTAGTGGTACAGGTGTGAAGAGAAGCAAACAATGTTTGTACCAGTGGAATGGCATGGTGTCAACTCTCTCATCTGGCTCTTTTTATTCCTTTTCTGCTGCAGCTCCCTGTGTGCATTTGACATGAAGGTGTGTTTAGCACCAGAAGGCATTTGGCTGGTGGCCTTCATTTAGGGCTAGACAGAAAATCACTTTTGGTAGGAATTCAATCATTAATCTGGAAGAAAACCTTCCCAACTGAATTTTAACTACTGAGAAGTTCTGGATTTTAGCAACCTGGCATTTTTTTCAACGAAATCAATGCAGCTGGAGAATTCCCAAGGAGGTCTGGCTGTGACATCTGAGCAGTTCTGCTTCTCTCTGGCACAGCTTCAGAATGCAAAACTGTTGCATTTGGGACATTTTTGAGTTCTTGCGTGAAAGCATATTCACCTGTTAAAACTCTGCCTAGACTACTCCTTTAGTGCCTTTACAATAAAGACGCCACCTGCAATTTTTTTTATTTCTTCCTGAGAATTACTTTATGCTTGTGTTAAATGTGAGGCTGGTGAAAAGCTTCATATTAACAATAAAAACCCTCAGCACAGAGCAGGTTGACTACTAGCAATGCTTAAATAAGCTTTTTCCTTACAGCTTCTGTTGCTAATGTGTCTCAGATATTATCTCCAGAGATGAGAAATTAGCTTTCACTTTCTAGCCTCTCTGCCAGGTTTGCCAGTGAAAGAGGGAGACAGTTTCCAGCAGTGATGGTATTTCTGACGTGAACTGATTGAGTAGGAACTGGACTGGGACTAAGTTCATTTCCTATCGTCTGACAGCCAGTCAGCACGTGATAGAAATTTGCAATCCCTGCTGGTGTGGGATCTGGATTCATATTGGCAAACACCACATGAAAAGGCTATCTAACCCATTACTAAACTGTTGATGCCAAGACATTTCTCTGTCTCCTGTGAGGATTCATTTTATAGTCTTTATGATGAATAGCCCTTGATATAAAATAGTCAGGGATAAAAAGGTACAAAATAGAAAAAAGCATATACAGGAAGAAAGCATAGCTCTTTGTTTCTTGTTACACAAAGATCCATCTCTGAACTCTGGAAATATGCAGGCTGGATAATGGATGCCATTAGATTTACAAAGGAGACCTTCTTTGTCACCTACACAAAGGTCACTTCTGGAACATAGGCTCCAAGCATCACATGTGAGGAGGGATGCAAAGCATGTTTCCAGAAACCCTGACGAGCTGCAGTCCCCGGGAATGCTCTGTGAAGTTGAGTAGAGATGGGACTTGTAGTTGAAGTGAGGACCCCTCCTTCCCCTAGTGCACCCAGAAGTGAGGTCACATAAGAAATGATTCTCAGACAAACAAACACAAGTCTTACACAAGAGTGCCTGGACTGAGCACTTTGCCAATCCATGGTACAGCACAGGTTATGAATTAATGCTGTGACTCACCTCATTGTAAGTACATCATGGAAAACTCGGTAAACACATCACACAGCAGAAATCACGTGTCGATCCCCAGCTCTGCTTTCTTCAGGGTTTCTCTTGGCGTTTTTCCTCTGCCCTTGCCCTGCAGCTCCCTCTTCCCAAGGTACAGTGATTACTTGCTCACATGAATCAGGCAGCAGGCACAGGCCAGGCACTTGCCAGCATAAGCCAACTTAGTACCATGGGGCCAATGTTTCTGTCCCAATTTAACACTAGAAGGGAGCATGGCCCAAGTGTGGTGTTAGGTAGACTATGAAATTTGTTGCTTAATTTACACATACTTGACACTGCAAAGGGCAATGAAGGGCTGCTCCTTAAGCTGTTCAAGAAGGAGCAGCTAGAGAGAAGGAACAGTGGTTTGGAGAGTGAGCTACCTAACTGATGGGATGCCTTAGGGCAACACCACCCCAAGTGAGGCACAGAACATGTATTTAGGCATCCTTTCCTGGAAAGGACTAACCATTCCCCAGGTCTTAGTAAAGACACTCCTTAGTGAGCTCATGCCTGTGGCAGATGATGCGCCTTCATAAACTGCCACAAGTAAGTCGGTGGCTTTGACTTACAATGGCAAGATAGTTCTGTTTGATGACAGGTTCCTTTAACATGGCTTTTATCAGTGCCTTTCTCCCAAGATAAGGAGACTGTCAGAAAGATATCAGCAGTGGTTTAGGGGGAGCTGGATGCTGCTGCTCTAAATTAATAGCACGACAGCCTCCATTCGCATCCTGGTGTGAGGCGCACCAGGAGGCTTAGCCACAAGGACTGTGGGGCTTATGACACCAGTGGCGCTCCTTACATGGACCACATCATGTCCATGAAGTCACTTTCTGAGGCTAGATTAGACTCCAAGTGGGCTGTATATTCCCCTCTGATAACTGCCTACCTGGTCAGGAAAACAAACCACAATTGGAAGCTTGCAGAGTAAAAGAAGACATACTGCTAGAAGTTGTTTCAACCAGCAAGACGTGAAGGGCCTGCAGTTTGAGAAAATCTGTGTCTCTAAAGAGACTAGAGGTTTCTATGGGTCCACACATGAGATTCCAGCTGAGTGCCACGCCAAGCACTGGAGCTGCAGTGGACCATCACTGCAGATCATGAGTTTCCAGGTCCTAATAGACCAAGTGTGGTATAGACCAAGGCAGATACAGACCTTCACAGAGGGCAGTGCAGGATACAAAAGGATTTAACTCAGACTTGAAAACCACAGTGTAGCTGCTTGCTGGTATGGGAAGAGGTAGGCACATTAAGGACAGGGAAGCAAATTCCAGGCCATTAGTAACAGAGCTAGAAAATGCAAGCTACGGATTAAAGGAGCTAGTTGTTGGGTGCTGTGATATTGTATCACCATGGGCAAAGAGAGGTGGCATGGAGAGGAGTAAAATAAATCTATCTGAAAGGAGTACATTGCCCATGCTAGAGTGCATGGATATGCCAGAGCCTGAATCTGTGCTACTGGCTGCCTTGCCAAACCAGTGCACAATGCAGAAGGGATTTTGGCAAAGCAAAACTTTTTTCCTCAGAAGCGAGAGTCCATCATGTCTTTTCTACCTGTTTAGTAAGCCACAGAACCAGCAAAGACAGAAATGTTCTCCCTTGGACAGTCTCTTCTCCTTGCACTGCCACTGCCCGTCTCTGGCAGGCTGGTTTAGACACTTATTAATCTGAGCTAAGGGACCAAATGCTCCACGGCTGCTTCTTCATAGTGCCTTATTTCAGCTGTGCAAGAGGAGAACAGGAGGTATCTGAGCTTGAGCTGCCCTCAGCCACAGAAGTTGAGTGGTGTCTCCCGCTCTGTATGTGCTCAGGTAGATATACACATTGTCACCGTCCCCAGCCTCAGGAGGCAACAAGCTTGTCTCTACTGCCAAGGGCTGCATGCCCAACGTGCATAAGAAGATACTAGAGTCATCTGCAAATCCCCCTGCCATTCCACCTCCTGCACAAGGAAAATTGCTTCACTGGCCAGGAAGTACTCTGTAAGGATAGCTATGGTTGCAAGCCTTCTCCATCACTAATGCCCATTGTCCTTGTGATCACAGCTACCTGGGGGAAGTGAATCTTCTTGGTTGTTTCAGATTTCAATATGATGCATGAGGGAGGCTTTAAGCTATGCCCACAGCTCTCCTTCTTCATAATCCAAGATAGGTTTCTTTCCTTTTCTTCTCTGGGGTGGATCAGAAAGCTAAGCTGTTAATTTATGCTTATATGTTCTTTAATTCATCCATATATGTAACAGCTGTATCTCTGAATTGCTAATACAAGATCAATTCTCATTATACTGAAGATACAGTATAGGGGTTCATTCCTATTCTCACTTTCAAAATCAGACAAAGAATTTTTATATTGACTGGCTTTGGGCAAGGAAGTCATCGGCAAAGAAGCAGAGGAGGATGGCTACCATCTATGTATGTATGTGTATATATATATATGTATCTATCTATCTGTCTATCTATCTATCGTGTGTGTGTGTGTGTGTATGTGTCTGTGTGTGTGTATGTATCTAATGTGTGTGTGTTTGTGAAGAGAAAAATAAAACCCTTCTGTGTGCTAATTTTTCCCTCTGAGTTTCCAAGACAACAGTGGTTTCACTCAGTGCTGTCCCCATATAACTCCCTGGTCCTCCCTCTTCAGAGATGACTTCATGGTTTGTAAGGACACTATATTTTTCACCATCTCTGTAGCTTTTCCATACATTTTTAATCACCAACACTGAACTATCCTACCCCTGGTATCTGTGAGTACCAGCGCACAGAGAAGTTAGCCCAAAACAAACTTACGGTGTGATCCCTAGGGGAGCATCAGTAACTCCAGTGTTATGGCCCCATGTGTACATTCTTTCCCCCTGTCGCATGTGGAGCCACTTACCCATTTTCAAATAAACTATTTCGCTTGACTGTGGGGTAGAAGTAGGTCCATGGGAAGGTTCTGTGCTGTCACACTCTGAAATCACACTTTAATCTGAGAAACCTTTTATCTGGTGTAACTTGTTCTGCATCTGTATCCAAAGGCATTCAGAGGCATGAGCTCTCCTCATTAAATTTGTACTCTGGGACACAGCAGTGGTTATGCCCACAGAACATAGTAAGATTTATCAGCATTTTTCCTACAATGGCACAGTCATTTAATAGATGTCATTTTTGCATAGGAGTCATGTCAATTCATTTTGCTACTGCCACTGCTTATGCTCTGCAGTCTGGAGTTTCCTGGTAATACAGCTGTGTAAGGGAAGCCTGCAAAAGTAACACTAGTGGTTTAGGGGGAGCTGGATTTCCTTCCCCACCTTCCACTGGGTACAGGTCCTTCTAGTGTCTGAAGTGCTCTCCTGCTGTGAAACAAGCCTGAGGGCTTGCCTTGCTATCCCTTTCCTGGGAAGGTTGTTCTCTACCCCCTGGGACCTCACCTGTGGGAACATTTTCCTAATTTTCAAACTATACTCTTCACTATTGTTCATTTTCATTGAGAGCACCATTCAGCTCCTCTCTTCCTTGGACGAAAACTCAAATCATTTACCTGTTGCACCACTGTCTCCTCCCATATATCTCCATTTCTGTCCCATAGTAAATGTTGCCATGAAAAATCTTGATTAGTAGCATTCAGGAAACAGCAGCAGGGTATTACAGATTTCTAAACACTGCTAAGAGGCAGCAGTATTTGGCTCAGATTGTGATTTAAAAAAGGCTTCTTCTTCACTCTTGCTAGTAGCTCTCATTCCTTATCAGTTTAGAAGATCAAACTTGCTCTCCACCTAATAGGACATGAGTGCTGGTGGGATATAAGCAAGTGCTTATGAAAGCAGTGTGGTTCCTGGGGTGGTACAGGAAAGCACAAGAACAGATTTAAATAGCTGTATATTCTGTGGAGAAGCTGTGAATAGGATGTTCCTGCTTATCTTTTTTCCAGGCTTCATTTTGCTGCTCTTTAAAATAAAAAGCAGCAGAAAGACAGATCCCAGGTCCAGGCCTCATTGAGAGCAGCTTAGATTTGGTGCTTTTAGAAACCTATCCAAGTCTGATAAGGGTGTGTGCAGCTCTGAGAAATCCCCTTAGAAATGGATTCTTTCCTCCCAAAAGTTGGAGAAAATGCTCATATTTAGTGTTGAGGTAAAGTAAACAAAAATATAAATGTTCCAAGACATTGTCTAAAGGTTGTTTATAGCTGTAAAAGTGGAAGAGTGCTATGCAGCATTTCTAGACACTTGTCTGCCCATTTCTATAGGATGTAGGGCAAAGTGTGTCTCAATGCCCCATCCATGAAATGCACTTGACAAGTCACAGGAAACCTGAAAGATATAATTCATATTTTTAAATCCATTGAGGTCTTCCACAGAATTGTTAAAAATGGACAAAACATTTTTTCTTTCTAAGTCTTACTGTTTCAGGGGAGTAGAATTACTGAGAGGATGAAGAGAACGGATCTATTCAGATGTCCGGATTTCATTCTGATCTTGAACTTCTTACACATATCTTTGATTTTTAAAGTCATTGATTTGTGAATTTGAGAACTATTTTGGGAACCTGTATTGCATTTAGGGCTCAAAGAGAGCAAGGTTTTGGACCACAACACATACAGGCAAATGCAGATACCCCTTTCAGTCAGCCACCTTAATTATGACAAAGAATTTTATGTTTTCTTCTGAAAAAAAAAAAAAATCCTTAAAGTAGCTAGTGTCACACCACAAACAAGGTATTTTGTAATCAGATGTCCTTAGCTATATTGTGATCTTGGCCAGTACAGAAAATCACTTCGGAAACCTCCATCACTCTGAGAGATCCTTGATCTTCCAGCACAATAAGCAGGTTATTACAGCTCTCCAGTGTTCCTGCAGAACAGCAAACAATCAGATCAGCTAAGAAGCATGCACGTACTCCTTCAGTTCCCAGAAGTGCTGTGTGCATAACTAACAGCAAAATGGCTTTGTCTACAGGAGCATGCCTTAGGATCGCATGTCATAAATCTGTGCCCTAACCTAACTTTGACTATTTGTATTTATAATACAAATAGTATTATACAGGCATTCAAATACAAAGGAAAAGACAAATAATAGCAAATAGAAATGAAAAAAAAAAGGAAAATATTGAGCAGTAGGCAAAGAAAAGCCTCAGTCAGTCTGCAGCATTATTGCACAGCATGGGCCCAACAGATGCAGAACTGCTAAATGGGAGCAGTCTAGCTCATCTCCTTTGCCACTCTTGACTTGTGGGGGAAATAGCTGAGGAGACCACAAAGGGGAGAGATTTATTCTCAGCTTGTGACAAACAGCATGGCACTAGCTACTAGGTAACAAAACTGTGTATGAAAAGTCCCTTTCCAGAGAGGGCAAATCCAAATCTGGAGACATTCCTCCTATGAAGTCATACCTGCTTTCTACAGCATCGGGAGCATCAGGATTTACAGAGCATTTGCCTAATGTGTTATCAAAGTCAGTTTTCAGGTGTCAGGCTCAAATTTTAAGAGAGCTAGACATTTTTACATAGTCCTTTAAAGCACTTTTTAGAGTTCAAAAGCAGATTAAACTGCCCTATAAAAAATGAAAAATGATATATTTTGGCTGGATTTTGTCTCATCACACTTCAGAAGAGGGTCAGGCACAACTCAAGTCCTCTGTCAGTTCTGTTCACACCTGACTGTCATGAGCAAGTGCAAAGGTCTAACAACACCATCAGCTAAGGGAGGAAACAATGCAGAGTGCAAAATGGCTCACAGTGAGTCACTTTCAGCTACATGTACAACTGGCAGCCTCAAGAAGGAAGCATGAGCTTGTTGTGTGATCCTGAATTTACTACTATGGATTAACATATTTTTTCCTCTACTCTTGCAATAGCTCACTGTGGGATTTACAATGTCATGTGAAGGCCCCTTTTATAAACCGCTGCCTGTAACAGCTGAAACAATGAAAATCACCAAAGACAAACTGAGTTCTGGCTCAGAATTTTAATGCATGTTATAAGGTGGGATTTTATATTTGGAGCAGATTTTTCCAGTCCCTATTTAGAAATCACAGTTGGAGCTTTCACCCAGATAAACCCAACAGTGTCAACTTTTATGCTAAGCATCAGCTCATGCCACCATTTCTGATGTAATAATTACAGATCAAGTTGAGCTTACAGTCAGCTATTCTTTGTTACATCAAAGGTCCAGCTAGCCAGGGCCCTTTAGTCCTTCACTTACTGTAAGAAACTACTTGGAAGGTGCTGGTTCTTAAGAGACCAAATATCAGCGTATATCTGGAATGTCGAGAAAACCACCAGAATTCCCTCCAGCATGCTGGAACTGAAATTTCATGAGCCACTGTTGATGTTGTTATAACTATCAGTAGGTTTCCCTTCCCTAAACAAGTCCAGACCCCTCTGAAGCTCATGTGAGCCAGCATACAGCACCTACAACATCTGCAGCAAAGATCTTCACATATGAAGCACATATTCAAAGAACCACCTCCTTTTAATGGCTCTGTTTCAGCTGTAAGTTTAGTAAGTGCCCCTGCTTCTCCCACCAGTGAACAATTCTCCATGCCATTAGTGAGAAAACAGAAAGGGTCCTGGCTCACCTCTGGGCACAGCTCTCCCAGGAGGTGCAGAGAGCCGCTAAACCACCGCATTCACCCCACAACCAGGAGCTCACTTAAGTTCTGAATCAAATCAAAGACTGAGAGGTGTGGACATTATGAAAGGGTAGAGCCAGGATATCTGGGTCCTCACTGCTGGTCTGGCTCATTGCAATTCTTGACCATCCTTGTGGATTGATACCTGCTTTTACCTGCTTCTGACACCCTACCCAAACCCTGCAGGGACCCAGGATCACAGGGCCCAAGTCCATTACCATGAGGGATCCTGGTGCCAGCCACTCTCTGTGAAATACTTTGAAATATGAAAAGCACTTAACTCCATCATATGCTTCTAAGCTAAAGGCCCAAAATATATTTGCCTTGTCCTGTGTCTCCTTTCAGCTCCACCATGTTCTTTGTTTGTGCTGAAGGATGTTCACTCGGAGCCTGGCAGAAAGGTGTACCAGGAAAGGATGTTACTGGAAAAGAAAGAGGATGCAGGACACTTCCCATGTTAGTAAATAACGAGAAGGATTGGCACATGTGCTTCAGTCAGTTTCCTGGCTGAGTAACCTGAGCTGAGAGCTGAGCAGTGAACATACCTCTCCATCTCTAAACATCTATCAGCCCAACAAGATCCAGTACTGACTGTTCTGGAATAGTTCTAAGCCTAATTGCTGGTGTGGTATGGGAAGAAGCTATTGATCAGATGTGCTGAAGAAGCAATACAAACCTCAGCCTGTGGAGCTCAGTTTATTCTCCCTGATACCACTTCTGTCACGTTAACATAAGTTTAAAGTCAGGATAAGGCTATTATTTGTTGGAAAAGGGGAAAAGGCAACATTCAGTGGGTGCTATCTGTTAGCCTCTCTCACATAAACAGCAGCAGCATCCACCCATGCTCACATATACACACAGAACATCTACTTAAAAGAAGGGAGCATTGTGGAAAGGCCAGCTTTCTGTATTCATTTTCTGCCCTCAAGACCACAGGAAAAAACAGCTCATTGAGTCCACCCCCTGCCCCAGAGCAGGGTCAGTATTTGTATATACTTTCCCTAATACTTGTCCTACTCTTCTGAAAAACTTCTGGTGCTCGCAATTCCCATGTTATTCCCGTGTTAGGCCGTCTATTCCCGACCTAACTTACATTTTTTTTAGCCTAAAAACATGTCTTAGTGGTTAGCCTAAGTCTCCTTTACTGCAGTTTAAGCTCAATACCCCTTTTTATATCCTCAGTGGAAAAGAAGATTATTTAATTTCCTTTCTCTTAGTAGCAATTTCCTATATATTTAAAAACTTGTTTTCCTACTGCTTCCCTCTAGACCCAGTCTTCTTTAGCCCAAACAACCACAAATCCTTCTGTCTTGCCTCACAGGTTATGTTTTCCAGACCTCAGGCCCTTTTTATCCCTCTTCTCTGCTCTCCCCACCAAATAGGTTGCATCTTTATTCACGTGCAGTATACAACACTGACTGCAGTGCTTCAGTGAGGCTGTACCACTACAGAGTAGACCATGGCCTCCTGTGCTATACACCTCTTTTATTACAGCCTGATATGACATTTGATCTCTGCTCTTTCTTTTTTTTTTTTTGTGGCAGTATGGCATTGACAGGATATGCATAAGGATCTTACTCAGTGGGACAAACAGTTCATATGTTAAGAGGAAGAGATGACAAAGTACAGAGACCAAGCTGGAAAAAAGGCAGAGTCTACAAACTTATTTCTTGATGTGGGGAAATTATTATTTCCTTGTACAGTTTTCAGGCACAAATAGAAAACATTGTGTTGTATTTTGAACACTGCATTGTATTTTGGATGCTGAAAGTCAGGGATGGATTGACAACATTAAAGAGAAACCCACTGAAGAACAACAAAAATGGTTAAGAAGACAGAGAAAAATTAAAAAGAAACTCTTTCTCTATAATTTAATCAAGTGATAACTTCAAAAGAGGATTAAATGCTCAAACAAGCCTTGAAGATGGAAACACAAACAATGTAATGGTTTAGAGTATTAAAGGACAGCAAGCAGATGGTCATAAGAGAATGCATTGACATGAAATTAATGAAAACACCACTTCAGAGTAACCTGGGAGAGTGGGATTTTCTAGGCAGTAGAATAATGTCCAGAAAAAGTGACAGAAATCCCACCGCTTGCAGCTTTTGAAGCCAGACTGGAAACAAGAAATAGTCAGTGAACAGCAAAGGAAAGGTCACTGGACCAATTAGGGCTGAATCATTTTCTCCAGGGCCTAGCATTCCTCTTTTCAGGAAGAAAATATACAGATTATGTGTATTCAGACAGAAAGACCTCCCTACTTTGTCTTCAGTCCAGCTGATTGGAAGTTCACGCAGGAGATTTTGAGGGTGTCATGATAAGCAAGGAATCTAATCTGTAGCCCTGTGACATGAGCAAGAATTCCTCTTCTGACTTTGGTAGAATGAGGGAAACCCAAAGAAAATTACCTCATGAGGCAGAAAACCTCCTAAGGCAGATGGCAGCTTTTGTGTTATGTCTAATCTTGTCACAGACAAGAAGAATTTGCTACTGATATATCAGCAGCCGAGTAGAGCAAATGTGACAGCAAGGAGGCAGGTGAATTTTTTTCTCTGTTTTTGCTGAATCATTTGATCACCTAAGTCACATTTTGAGGAACACCAAAATGAATTTGCTAAATAATTTCATGGGAAATGAGAATAAGGGGAAAGAGGCCATGTCAGTAGGGAGATAAGTGGTACACCTCCAGTTTTTATGTGTAAGCTCATCTCCTAAACGGGACACTAAGGAAAGCCAGGATGCACTGAAGTGCTACAGCAGGAGCAGCCAGCCACCCTCCTTCCCCAACAGCATCCTCTTGGTACAGACAGAGCATCAGCCTCCAGTACAGGGGGAGTTTAAACTCACACAGTTTCCGCTCCCAAAGAGAAGGGCTTACCCACCAGGTTGAAGTCCTCTGAACTAGGTTACCTACTGCTGATCTTTCTGGCTGAAGTTGTCCCACTTCACACTGACACACAGAGGAGGAGAAAAAGGAACATTTTTGTCACTTGGCCCTCGTGTGACAAAGTTCTCAGCAGCAATGAGAACATTAAGTATTCTTGCTTTCCCACAGCTGGCTCTTGAGCTTGCACCATCACATTGTGAACCAGGGCAGGAAAGTAGTGCCTTGGCTTAAAAATAACCTGCCGAAAGATAGGCCATGCTTTTAAAGCCCACAGATTTTTTGCCATGCTTCATAACCCAGATGCCCAAAGACCTGTGCCATCACAACCAGAAACAGTGGAAAAAAGATGGCAGAAGACAGAGAAAAGACTCTACAAAAGATATGGGGGAAAAGGTATTGCTGTCTCACCACTTAGGAAAAGATGTTTAACCATGGCAATGATAAGGAAAAGTTATAGGAACCCAAAAAATGGAATGACATAAAAGCATATGGTTCAGCAAGCAGGTGCGACAAGAGAAAGTCTCGTTCCCCCTCATACCAAGAGCCCTGATGGTGTGGGCTGGTGCTGGAAAAGATGCTGGACTTCACAATTAGGTATTACACATTTAAGTTCCTCTTACAGCTGAGCAAATGGTCTAGCTTTCTTCCAGCTTCTGCAGCATTCTACCAAAATTCAGTGTGAGCTCCCCCAGTCAAGTACACTGCTTTTTTGGTAAGAGTGACGAGGAAAATTAGTATTTCCTGAGGAAAACCCCAATCCCTGCTACTTTGTGTTATATTTATATATAGGCAGGGTCACATTCATACTCATCTCCTGACCTGCAGTTAAGACTGAATTACAAGTCACAGGGTGGCTGCCCTTCAGAGGCAATGCTGTATTAAACCAGAGCACAGAGAACCCTGAGCCTGACCTGTCAAGTGTTATCACACTCATCTTCCTGGAGGAAGGAGAGCTTCATAACTCACATCAGGTGGCGGCTCTCAGGTCCTGTATGTCTATGCCCTGAGCAAGTGAGCCGATTTGGTTTTTGTCACAGGTGTTTTATTTTTTTGGCAAGAACTGCTGGAGTAAAATGCTGTTAAGCACATCAGCAGGCTTGTCACTCCCTCCCTGTCACATCAATCAGAGAGTCTCTGTGGACCCAGGCTGCCTTGCCATGCATCTCAGCACAGAAACAGCGAGTTCTTTCCCCTTGCATCATTCAGCCCCATTGTGAATGAGCAGTTGGGTTGTTCTCCTATGCACTGCAGGAAGGCAGAGGACAGGAGCCACTGAGCCCCACTGTGAGGAGGAGAAGCTTGAGGTGTTGCAGAACAAGGGGGTCAGTGAAGCCACATCCTTCATTATGCCTGAATTTGTAATCAAGGCTGATTCCAGACAGTTGAGTTAATCTATGCTCCCCGAATCTCAGCTGGAAGAAAATGGATTAGCTTTACTGACTTCACTAAAGCCATGGCAATTTACCCTGGCTGAGCCTCTGATCCTTATCCTGGACATTGGTTACTGCGTGTTTCAGCATACAGCACAAAGGCATCATTTTTTGAGCTGACCAGGCACTGAATATGGCTCTTTGGCTGGAGGGAAGCAGCTGAGACAAACCCAGACAGTATCATTTCAGTGTGTTGTGACAAACAGGGGGAAAAGAAAACCTCATGTAACTTCATGCGTAAAAGATCCCCAACCTCCCATCCCAGCACCAGCAGCTGAGGCACTTATCCTACCAGCACAGCAGGCAGCTCCCTTGGTGAGGGCACGCCAGCATAGACTCTGGCTGTGGCAGGGAGATGATAAACAGTACTGCAGGGCACACTGCAGGGAACATGGGAGGTTGTAAATTAAGGTTTTCCTAATTAGAAAGCAGTCAGAAGCACACAAGCACACACAGGTTCCTGGTCTTGGAAAAGCTGCTCTTCTACAGAGTACAGGAACATTAAAAGGCAAACCATCACACAGAAGATGGCAAAGGGCAGAGCAGTGGATGAAGCAGCAGGTGCTTGTGTGGCACTGCCAGCTGCAGAAAGCCATGAGTAAGAGCCAAGGAAGAGGGCAGAGTCAGACAAATACAGACATATAATGGCAAGGGCTCTTGAAACTACAGGGGCAATTCTTAACTATGACCAAAAATTATTAGGAAATGAAAGAAGATGTCAGGATATGAGTTAAATGCTAGCACACCGTGCCTAGAAGGTCCCATGGTTGGGACTTTATGAAATAGAAATGTGCAATCATTGGGTCAGAAAATCACAGCCTGAAATATCTCAGTGGAGTAAATCCCTGTAGCAAAGGACAAATGAGTGGAATTATGAAGATCCTACAGTTCCTGACTGGCAATGCAGTGCTAAACCTAACTCAACACTTTGGTGGGGATGGAGGCACACACCATTATGGGATTTAAGAAAAAAAAGGCAATTTCAGCTGCAAGGGAGAGGATTTTCTGGGATGTACAGGCACTAGATGTTCTGGTGCAGAAAGAAGAGTGTCCTCCCCAGACAGTCCTTCCTGGGCATGCTGTGGCAAGGGAATGACTGATGCTGCACCCTTTCCACATCACACCTCACATTCAGCCCTTCTGAGGACACAGATGCAAAGAGAAGAGAGTAAAGGAAAATCCCTCAGGGGAAATGTGACATGAAACTAGCTTGGACAAAGTATTCAAAAGTGCTTGATAGGAAAAGACCAAATAGGACCTAATAATATTCTCTTAATGAGGCAATTTATCTGCCTGTAATTCTGTGTCCTGAGCATTGTGCTCTCCCAGCACAGAAGTTCAAAGAGTTGTCACAACAGGCCCTCAAAGGAGGGGTTTTTTAATGAGTGGGATTTCTTAGGGACACAGTATGGGGCAGATATGCTGAGGAGAAGAGGAGAAAGGAAAACGTAGGATACACTGAAAAAATTGGTCATCAAGCTGGATAAGTCACTAAGCCATATTGCTGCTAACTGTAAAGCAGAACTAAAAATCAGTGATGTTCCCCCACAGACCATGGTCAGTTCTGGTTTAAGAGCGGATGTGATCCAAATTTAGTTTGACGTCTTTAGCAAAGGGATCTTGGAGGGTTTCATCTGTTCAGCTTGTCCACGAGCAAATGTTTCCTCACCACGAAAAGACAATAAGGCTTTTCCAGTGTAACTTGGAGGGAAGACCTGGATTCAATTAACTGGCAGAGAAAATGCTCTCACTCTCTTGCTCTCTCTCTCCCCCTCACCCTCTCTCTCCCTCTCTCTCCTATTTCCTTATGATAGTGTCTGTCTTTACATTTGCAGGTTGCCTGTAGAATGTGAGTCAGGGGAAAGGCTCATGTTGTGGTGGCTGCCACCCCAGTAACCTCTGCAAACACAAACATCAATTGTGCAGAGAACAGTAACTGTTTTAAATAGGTTAAAAAATAAAGCCTGGTTATTTAATTTTGCGTACATGCCAAGTGGGTCAATACCTATCACTCCATCCCCATCCTTCTTCCACACCCCTCAGGTCTCTAAGGGCAGAGGTTTAAGTCCCAGCTGAGAAAACAAGGCATGCTTCATTTAGTAGCACCACAGCAGGGCTGCTAGGGAAGTCATGCTTCTGATGAGACATTAAATCAAGGTAAACACTAATCTCATAGACACCACTGCTTCAGAAGCACAGGAAGAAAAAAATAACTACATTTTCATGGCTCTTGCGCTTTGACCCCTCACTATAGTGTGATTCCAAATATATGTGGAATAGTAGGTATCAAGTTTTCTGCCTGCCTGCTTGTGCTTCTTTTTTTTAATCATTTGCTCTAGGAGAGATTTCTTGTGAAGAAAGGGGTTCTGCTAAAAAAACCTTCACCAACAAGAGCAAGTAGATATCATACCAAGACCTTATTTAGCATAGAAACCACAAGATCATCCTCTTCTTCTTTGCACCTCTCATTCCATTCCTCCTTGCCCTACAACCTCCCCTTGCCTTCCACTGCCCCATCACACATGTGCCCCCCAAACACCATGTCTCAACTATCATCAGCCACTTTTTCCTAGCTCAAGATTACAAATCCCACTAGATCTGAAGCTCAGGTCTGGCTGAATCTGCACAATTGCACAACAACTTGTTTCCTTTAGAGTCAAGAAACAACAAAGAAGACAGTTTCAGTATTTCACCCTATTCCTTTTTTTCCCAGACAGCCCCCAAATCTCCTCCCTGCACAGGCATGATTTTCTCTTTGAAATAATCTTGATGGACCTGATAATTGCTGGAATTCCTAAGAGTGATGACTCAACAATAATTGTCTCTTTTTTTCCATGCTTTACACTAATTCTTGTTTAATAAAGTTGCTGCTCTGTGAGAGAGACTGAGCTGTCCCAAACACAAACAAGGAAGGAAAGTATTTACTGGTATTGGTATCCTTACAGAGGCTTCATCACTTTCTTTAGGTGTGAGCAAAGAGAGCAGAGGGCAGCAGTTTAGATACTGTCTAGATAAACAAACGAATTATTTGGGTTGTCCTCTCCTGTTTCCTTTGTTTTCTGTAAAAAAACCCCAACAATCAAACAACCAAACAACCAAACAAAAAAAACCCAACCCCCCAAACTAAACAGTAACCAGTCCTATTTTGATGTTTTATTACAGGTCTAGGACAACAAACCACATCCAGCAAATTCTGTAATTGATTATGCCAAAAACAGAGATGAAAACATTACAATATTTAGTCCTACGTTTCATTTAGTCTTAGATCCAAGGGACTCTTCCAATAGCCTTTGCTGCCCTTGGTGTGGTTCTTCTCTCACTTTGATGCCTACAGGTATCAGTCAAAATGCGCTACACAGACCGTGATTACTGGAACCAGCACCAGTAGCACTGGGGAGAAGGGATCAGTGATTTCACAGCAGGGTGAAGAACCCAAATCCAGACCCAGTTTTTTCCTTGGAGATGGCTGCAAGATGAAGGCAAGCTACCACACAGGGCCCCATCTCTGAACCAGGTACACATGCAGTGACAGGGAACAGGTACTGCTCAGCCCAGCATATATGACAAAGGTCCATATGTGACAGCACAGGCACAGCTATGGCCTGTCACAAGTACCACCCAGGGATGGGCACTTCCACCTAAGGAGGCAGGCAGAAGGGCCACTTCCCGTCATTCTGCCTCTACCACGTGGAATTAACAGACAAAGCTAAAGCCAAAGCTACTGATTTAATTAGACTTACACTAGGGATGAGTTTCTCTCTGCACATCAAGCAAGTTATTGTACATATTTAAAAGTTTCCTTTAAGTAAGTTTCTTCAACTGCCTTCACAACTCCCCATCTCCATAAACTCCTGAGACAAGCTGTATTAACCTCTGAAGAGCCTTAGTCTTGCTCCTGGAGCTCTTCCATCTGGTTTTCATCATCTTCCAACCTCACAAACTGCTCATGCAGAAATCCTGCACTGGCTATTTCCCAAGTCCCAAGATTCCTCTCCCTGAAACCTCGCAGATACCACAGGTTCATGCACTTCCTGAGAGCCTCTCTCTGCTGGAGCCCTCACAGCTTAAACCTTGATTTCAGCCCTTTTTTTTTCCCTTTTAACTTAACCTGCAGGGACCTTCAGGCGTACACTTCAGTTACTCTGAGATATCTTTCTCCATCCTGGACCTCTCCACAGTTTTCATTCTCATGTCTTTGGTTCCTCAATATCTCTTTAAGTCTGGTTTACATCCATCAGGCTTCATGCCAAAATCTTCTCCACAACTTGTCTTACTAACTTACCCTTGCTAATAAGGCTTCTGTCCTCTCATCACCAGACACACAAGAGTCACCCTGGAAACTCCCATCACAGAATGTGGCTGATTTATTTAGCAACATCCTTTATCCTTTGCATCTGCCACTTTTAAGTCCTTCCCAGACCCACTGTTACTTGCAGAAAAATGATCTCCCACTTTCATGGTGAATTTGTAATTTTTTTCCATCCTTCAGTCATTCCAGTTTCTCTGAAGGTCTGCTCCATGACATCCAACCATGTACTACCAGTGCAAGATGGTGTCTAGAAGAATCAGGATGTAAGGCAGTAGAGAGCCTAGTTTGATCTCTGGCAAGCTCGAAAAACCACAGAGAAAATTTATGAAACCCCTGAGAAATCCCGGGGAGCTTTAAGCATCTCTCCAGTGACTTCTCCTGCCTTACTGAGCAATCGGGTATTTGACTCAGGAAAAGCACTGACCAATTTTCTTGGGATCTATGTCCAGGTCCCTCAGGACAGGGGATTGGCTGAGATGTAAGTCCAAGGATACCCACATGTAGAGTTCACATGCCTCCTAATTCCTATCTGCCTCTGCCTGAGAAGGATGCCATGAAATTATTCTGGCTGCATTATTTAGTGCTGCAGAAGTCTTTTTTGCTAGGTTTGCAAGAGCAAACTTAACATAAACACCCCGACCCTACATTTATCCACACCTTAGGGACTCCAACGCCTTTCTATCCCTTAGGGACTCCAACGCCTTTCAGATGTTACATGTATTGGTACCTGTCTTTGTACAGGCAACAGGAGAGGGGACTGAATGTGAGTAACAGCGTTTCCACGCATATCTGCATGACGTGAACCTGTTCTCCCCGTGCCTGTGCAGGCGCGCTCTGGAAAACAAAAGAGCGAGCCGATCAGTGTCCCCTCTCTCATCTCGGAGCAGGCACACCCACGCTCCGCTTCGCGTCTCCTCTTCTGGCGGCTCCTCTCCCATTCACATTCGTAGCCATGCCCACGGCCACACTCCCTGCACACAGATCCGCTCCCTTTCTCACAGGCACACCCACTAGTTCACATGCGCTCTGCCTTTGTCTTGCCTTTCACATACTCTCTTCATCTCAAAACTACCACACCCCACCCTACCCCCCCCTCCCAGACTGATCTGCAGCTCCTGAGATGAAAGGAGCCTTTCCTACCTAGGAAGAAAGGTTACTGCTCCCTGCTCCTTTTGAATTTTTTTTTTCTTTTCTGATGAGCCACGGAAAGCCAGAGGCTGGGGTCGCCTTACGGTGAGGACACTGCCCGTGGTGAGGCGGTCCAGAGCACTTCTACCCTCCAGAATAGCAGCAGATCCTTTAGTGAAGGATCAGGATCGCTGTTCATTAGGAGAATAATAAAACAGCCAGAAAGCTTCGTCACTGCACTGCAGCAAGGAATGAGCAAAATGAGGCTTCGGAGCCCTTTTCCGCTACGAGAGAAAAATCGTGCCGGCATTGCCTCCCAAGGGCTGCGGATACGGTTGCCGTAGCAACGCTACATCTGAGTCAGAACTATTAAGAATCACCATGGCAACAAGTGGCTCACTTGCCATTTCCAGAGAGCTGACTGGGTTTGGACTGGAACCATCATACCACGGCAAAGGGGCAGGGTGGGAACCATCGCCCTGCGCGTCCCGGGCGGGGGTAACTGCTCTGAGCCCTCCGGGCCACGCTCACTTCTGGGCACCTCCTTCCTATATCCCCGCCTCTCCATCTTCAGGTTCGATGGAGCCACAGCGTTGGTGCAACGGCCTCTCACTCAAATTCGAACATGCTGCTGTCGTGCCCCAGCCAGCCCCCCAGATGAGGCAGAGGCAGGGGTCAGGGCGCTGAGCCTCGCGGATAAGCAGATTTTTTAACCTGTAAACTCTAGACAAAGGAAGAGACAAAGCTCCCTGCTGTCTGCCGGCTCTCACCCTCCCCTCCGCGCAGGAGCCTTCATGCTCCCGTGAATATTGAGCGGAGACAGAAGCCCAGAGGGATTTGCATTTCACACTTGCCAGCAAATGAGCAACAGGAACATCACACCGAGACTCCGGCACGGTGCTATTACCAATACGTGCACTACTCATACACTCACTGCAGAGCCTGAAATTGCTCCTTTCTCTCTCTCTCTTCCTCTGTGGAGAGGGAGCGGGCGCTATCTTTGCGGTCACAATGTCAGCGCCGCCTGAAGGCAGGTGCCCTGGGTCCTGCCCTCAGAAGGGCTGCCGAGACCGGCGTAGCAGATTGATGGTGTGGCAGACCAGACCTCCTCTGTGCGTGCCATGCCGTGAAGTCAGACACACATGTACGTGCAGAGAATGGCTCTGCATTTCGCACAGCGAGGTGGGTGTCACTGTTGCACAGGCTGGCGGTTCAGGCTCATGCAGGCAACATATAGAAGAGGTGCTCTGGGAATGCATGCAGAGCTTTTAGCACCACCATGTTTCCCTGTGGGAAGTTAGGTGATGGGGCACAGGCTCTGGCCTGCAGATAAGGAAAGAAAGCATCCTCGAGAAGTTTATGAACAGTTCCCTGCCATGTCTAAAGTGATTATCACCGCTCTTTTGCTGTAACACCATCTGAGATGCTGGCAACACAGCTCTGACAGAAAAGACATGAAATTCTCAAGTTTCTTAGTCCATGCAAGGCATTAAGCACCTCTAAATACCTGGACTTTGTCTGACTGGCCTTTTTTTCTCAGCACTCAACCTCTGCCCTGCCCTCTACACAAACAAAATCCCTCCACACATGATATCTTTACACTAGAGAGTGCTTGTTGGAAAATGTGCTCATTTTGGAATAGATCACCTACAAGGCAGAGGAGGTGTAGTTTTATGTGACAAGGGCTACCCAGGTGTATGGGGTCTCCTACCTAGGCTGGTAGGAGTTCCCACATCCCTCCGGCCTGTGTCAGGACCACGTCTATTGATAAAGGCTGCTTCTAAATTCTGCATCCTTCAGAAACCATCCAATCCAGATGTGTCAGAGACAGATGTGTCAGTGGGTCCCTAGCAACTGGGACTCTGCCAGGTCATCTCTCACTCTGCTGTAAGCCAGGGGAACAAGCACAGCCCAGGATGTGGAATGCTGCTTCTTACAGGACCAGGTTTTGTGATCCTGGCACCCCTGGTGCCACTTTTCTGCTATGAGTTACACAGCTCTGGCAGATTCAATGATCTCTCCTGTTACCAGAAAAGAGCAGTGATACTGTCCCTTTTCCTCCTCCTTGCATCATCTTACCTCTCTGACTTTAGGTGTATCACCCTGCCAGTGGCTATGGCACAATACTGACACCTAACAGGCCTAGACAAACCTGCTACACTAGAAAGGCCCCTTTTTTTTTTCTTTTGTGAAAATATTATGTTCCAGGAAACAGGAGGCAGAATGATGTGCTTGTTGCTCCCTGTTTGTCACTACTGAACCTGCCTTTACCTTTGAGCTCTTTCAAGCTGAGTGGTAAGCCAGCTCCCTGCTGGCAGTCCTCTTGCCTGGAGCTATTGCAATTTGAGTGAGGTATCTTTTGAGATATTTTCATACTGTGGTGACTAAATTAGCAGGGCACTGGCAAAGCCATAGATGTGTGGATCAGAGCACTAGTTGGAAGGATCAGTAGCAAACACTCTCCTGCAAAGAGGAAGACTTCCCTGAGCAGGGAGCAGTTGCACTCACAGTTGGCACCTGAAATGAATATGAAGTAGATCTTTAAGGGCCTTGAAAGACTGCCGCCTGCTTTGCTCAAAACAAGCTACAGGAAGAAGCAAGGTGAAGGTTGTGGTAGCCAGGGCACCAAGGAATTCCCATCTTCCACGCTATTTTTCTGCATTTTTCTTCAGTGCCATGGGCCACACCAAGCTAAGTGGAAGCTGCCTACTGCTTTTCCCTGAAGTAATGGGAGATTACTTCTGAAGAAGAAATGTCATTGTAAAGCTTGCCCCACTCTCCTCTCTCCAAAAGGATGTTTAGCTCCTGGTTCTTTCTATTTTCTGATTTTTCACAGACTATTTTTTTCTGTTCCCTTTTGAGAAGGGAAGAAGCAGAGAAGAGTCCTGATGAAAAGCTAATGCCTTGTTCTTGCCCCTAGGAGCAGTGCCATCATGCTGCCAGGGAGTGAGAAGGGAACTGCAACATCCCTTATTTTTCTGTAGCCATGGTGGCAGGGCTCTAGGCTTGGATTAGGAGTTTATAGTCCTTCCCCATCCAGTTTTTTCACATTTATTCATTCATTTTGTCATTGATAGATGGTGTGCACACCACTGGCAGTAGTATTCCACTGGCTGATGTATTCCAGATATGTGCAAATACTTGGGTTTACTTATGTTTTAAAAAAGCCCACACCAAAATCTCTGCCTCAAAAAGCCACGAAAATAAAAAGCCTTATGATGAGATTTTGCTAAGTAAATAGGTCATCAGATTTAACAAATGGATCTGAGGCTCCTGAGTCACTCAAGGAAATTTCATTTCTTCACAAATCACTTTTCCTTCATCAGGGCAGAGATGGGAGATGCTTTCAGAGTAAGGAAGACTTTTTTTTCATTAAATGGCATAGTGAGTTGACATTGGCTGGACACCAGATGTCCATCAAAGCTGCTCTGTCAGTCCCCTCCTCAGCTAGACAAGGGGGAGAAAAATACGACAAAGGCTTTTGGGTAGAGATAGGATGGGGAGAGATCACTCACCAATTACCTTCACAGGCAAAACAGACTCAGGGAAAATTAATCTAGTTTATCACCAAACAAATTAGAGTAGGGAAATGAGAAATAACACAGAACCTTAAAACACCTTAACTTCACTCAATGATTTTCTCTCGCTCCTCCTTGCAGTGGCACAGGGGGATGGGAATGAGGGTTGCAGTCGGTTCATCACATGTTGCCTCTGCCACTCCTTCCTCAGGGGGAGAACTCTTGACACTCTCATCCTCCTAATGTGCAGTCCCTCCCATGGGAGAAAATCCTTCATGAACTTCTCCACCATGATTCCTTCTCACGGGCTGAAGTTCCTCATGAACTGCTCCAGCATGGATCCCTTCCACGGCCCGCCGTTCTTCGGGAAAGGATTTATGTTCCAGCATAAATCCCCCCACAGGATCATAAGAACTTCCAGCAAACCTGCTCCAGCATGGGCTTCTCTCCCCATGCGGCTTCAGATCCTGCCAGGAGCCTGCTCCATCATGGGTTTCCTGTGGGGTCACAGCCTCCTTTGGACATTCACCTACTCCGATGTGGGGTCCTCCATTGGCTGCAGGTGAATATCTGGTCCACCCTGGATGTCCATGGGCTGCAGAGAAATCTTACGTTCCAGCACCTGGAGCACCTCCTCCCCCATATCATTTACTGACCTTGGTGTCTGCAGAGTTGTTTCTCTCACATATTCTCACTCCTCTTTCCTGGATGCTGTTGCACAGCAGTTTTCCCCCCCTCTTGAATATGTTATCCCAGAGGCACTACCACCATCACTGATGAGCTCAGCTTTGACTAGTGGAGGGTCCACCTTGGTGTTGGCTGGCATTGGCTCTACTGGACACAGGAGAAGCTTCTATCATCTTCTCACACAAGCCACTGGTTTAGCCCTCCCACTACCAAAGCCTTGCCACATAAACCCCATACAAACAGTTACTTGTGTTACCATTAGTCCTCTGAGTGAATGCACCTGTTTATTTGATTCAAGGCCATTCACAATTCACTTTTTGTCTGAGATTTTGTTTCAGGTAATCTTTCTACTGACAGCTCTGTGTCCAGCAGTAGCACAAAAGGCTATTCACATCATTCTTTAAAGATCAGTGCATACTTGCTGACATAGCAGACCTATACATTTTAATACAAGAAAGAAAAGATCAAGCTCTACTCAAAGTCTCAAATTAGTTCCTGACAGATTTAAGTCCAAGCAGCAGGATTCACCCTTTCCCACTCTTCAGACAAAAAGAAGAGATTGGGGTGAAACAGCAACTGACTGTGGACTCTCTCTTGCTCCCCTGCAGAACGCAGATGTGGCCACATGCACAGCCCAGAGCATGCAATGGGGCAGTGCAGCTTTGTGCAGCCATTTTTAATATTGATACAAATATGTGGAAAATTACCCTCCTCTAATAACAGAATGAGGCTTATGAGTCACCTGTTTTTTCATATATATTCCCCATGTGTTTGTTTTCTTATATTAGAGGAATAACAGCATACCCTCTGGCCAGAAAGCTCAAAATAGCACTGCAATGGGTCTGGCTTGCTCAGAGCCTGCTGCTCCTTCAATTGATCCCAGATCCTTTTGATGAGCTGGAAAACATTGGTTTGCATCTAGGGGTATAAAAAAGCAGTTGTTTCACACCAATTTTGGTACTTGGATCCAGACTGCAAGGGCACAGCAGGCTGGGACAGTAGGCATGGCATTTCAACTCTTCTGCTTTTCAGCTGCTTCATCTCATAAATGTTTGCCTTGCTCAGCTCCTGAGAAGAAATTAAATACCACAGGGACCAGCTGGCATTCTCCCACGGACACAGCCACTAGACAAGCAATTGCATGTGCCCACGCAGGGACTGAAGGAGGCTGCACAGAGGCTCTGTGCCATGGCTTGGCCCTCTCCACATCTCTAAAGCTCATCTTACTTTCAGCTCCTGCTCAGTCACAGGACAACTTTATAGGGGCACAGAATAACTGTAACATGAGTCCAAGCCATCTGTGTAGACCTGACCCAGGTCTGTCCTCTTCTGTCTGCAGTCCTTGCTCAGCCCTATGGAAAACTCCTTTGACACAAGGATGCTCCTCTGTTTGGACTCCGGGGAGGCTGTTGTCAGCTCCAGGATTCCAATATACAGGGATCCCTGTGCACAAGTTTCTCAAACTGGTTCCTGGGACTACAACAAATTATGACTCTTCAGTCAGAATTTTTTCATGCAGGAAAGAAAGAGAGGGTCAAATAAAAGTCCTGACTGGTGGATATTTTTTGCTGCTGTGGCTGAGTCCTTGTTAAGTATCGGCTAAGGCAAGCAAGCTAGAGGATTTTCAAAGGATTTTCCATTCAAATCAGTACACAAAAGCTTTATTACCAGTCCCAACGCTGGAAAATCATGTCAGGCCCTATCAAAATCATGACAGTGGCTTAAATCATGGGTTTAAAAATAGATGTGCGAGCTTATTATTATTTGCTTTATGGTTTCTGAATCATTAGGTTAAACTGGCATCAAGTTCTTAGTGTTCCTCCATGTCTAAATCTCTAAAAACTCACTCTAAAAATACTAATGAAACCCCTGAGATCCTCAACTAGTCACATTCCTCTAGAATATGAATCTTCATGAAAAAAAAAGGAACATACACTGTCATAAGAACCCTGCTAAAGCCATGAGAACTGCCAACTTCTTTCTTCTCCTCAAGGGTTTAAAATACATGTTTTATCTGCTCATGTCTGTCAGCAAAAAATACAATGCTGTGACTAAGCAGCACAAAGGCCAGGTTTACTTTTAGGAGAAAGTAACACTTCCAATTATTTAGGTGTTGGCAGAGAGCCCAAAGATGCTGCTGATAGCCCTGCTATCAACAAACCTCCAAGCTAACATACTGCCTACACAGTGCTTACTATCCCTCTTTTTAATATACCCACTGGATCATGACCCAGAGTACTGGGTAAGCTGTCTCCAGACTCAGAAACAGCACAGCCCCTGATCATAGAATCATAGAATGGGTTGGGTTGGAAAGGACCTTAAAGATCATTTAGTTCCAAGCTCCCTGCCATGAGCAGGGGCACCTTCCACTACAGCAGGTTGCTTGAAGCCCCATCCAAACTGACCAAGTGCTACAGCCCTCACATTTTAGGGACTCATACCAACATGTCCAGGGGCTGCTGCATTGTGCTCAGCAGACTCATCAGTCCTCCAGCACCAGCTTGGGGATCATTTCCCCTCGGCTGTATCCCACTTTGCAAACCCACAGCTTTGCAGGGTGGAGGCTGTGCTGTGCCTGCATCTCTAGCCGTATTCAAAGGATGATTAATGAGAATAATGTTGCTTTTGGGCAGGGGCCTGCCAGCACAGCAACCACAGTGATTTGTTGAGCCAGGAGCAGCCTGTGCAGGATCTCTTGCTCCCAAATTGCTGCTGAAGGGCCATGATTTCAGTCAAGAGGCAAAGCAGCAACTTGTGCAGTACCACAGGGTAGCACTGGGTCCTGCCTGGGACTGGGAAGGGGCAAGGACCCCCATGGCAACCTATGGCTGGCTGGCTGCATGTGGGCAATGCCCAGGGATGCTGCCTAGCCACTAGCAGTCAAGCACCCTCCTTTTACAGCACTCCTAGATGGAGCCAATACAGCAGCACAGTTATTTTAAGGCATCAATTCCATATTTAATCAGACCAAGGGACACTCGCTTCTACTCTCCATCCCTCCTTATGTCCTTGAGCCATTCATACATGACTTTCTTACAGTCAGCCCTAGAAACCATCCTTTCCTGTAAAATTGGCCAAAAGTCCCATACAGATACATCATAGTGGCAAGGACGGAAGGGAAGGAGGCTGTGGCTGAGTACAGAAAGGAGGCACAGAGACATATGGATGGTGGACACCAAGCAGTGACTTTGTGAGTCTACCTGTAGCATTTCTGGATGTAAAGCCCAGAGGGCTGAGTAAGACTCAAACAAGCCACCAGCTATGTTAGCAAAGGAAAAACATGGCAGTGACAGTAGTGGATACCTCAAAAGGAAAGAGAGAAAGCAGATTTCAGCTTTCTGTCAGTGCTGATGTGGAGCTCTGTCTCTCATGTGGCCATGGACACCCATGCAGACATTGTAAACCCCAAGTATACATGTTGGCTGGCTGCTCTCTTAGGTCCCTCCACTGTAAATTGGGGTTTCAGACTTTACCTCCTATGGGGCTGCAGTCGAGTCACCCTGTTCTTTGGCTGTGTTTCCTCCTCCAGACTGAATGTATCTCATTCAGATTGCCTCAGACAGCAGCCTTCTTGCCACTACCCCTCCTGGCAGAGCATCCCTGAGGAAGGATGGTCTGGCGCTTTTTGTAGCAGTGGTGCCGTCCCCAGCAGATGTCAGGCTCACACCTCAGTCTTGACGGGACATTTCAAGGCTCAGACTCAACAACCAGGCTCACAGTTAACTCTTGATCACCCAACTTTTCTACAGAAATTTCCGTGGAAATATTAGCGCACCCAGATGTGCTTCAGCACTTGCTGCTCCTTCATACCAGCCAACACTGGTGCTCTATTTTTAAGCTAGATCTCTCAGCTATTTAAAAGTGAGTCAGAGAGCAGGTTACCTTTCAAATGTAGGTCTCCTGATCTGAGCTATATCACGCACCCTTTGCTGGCTACCTGGGGCTTGCATGGGCAGAGATAAGAGCCCTCTCACTGGGGTTGGTAAATGCAGGTAGAGCAGGCTAGTGAGGAGACTTCAACGGGTGCCAACAGCTGGTGCAGCTAAAGGAAGGACCCCAGGGAGCTTAGAGATACAAGAAGGGCTGAGATGAACTGCTAGGGGATGCAAGCACTGGAAAATAAGAAATGCTGAGAGAGCCAGCTGGGGGAGGTTAATAAAGCCTTCCTGTCAGGGGAACTATCTGACAGGCAGACAGCCAGAGGAGGGGAAAAAACAGCTCACTCGAGTCCACAGACCCATAACTGGGTTATGGAGCTATGTAATCCACTTAAGCTCTCAAACTGTCCGGCCTCCCTCCCCCAACCTTAACTCTGCTCTCCTGTACCTCTAATATTCAGAAATGTTTCCTCGAAGCTTTGCAGGAAGTCTTGACAGTGGTTCAATTTGATTAGTGCTAGCTGCGGAGTTTTCCCAGAGGATCTCGGGAAATACAGAGATACATACCCCTGAGAAACCTGCAGGGTATTGACGAGCTCATACACTGTCTGCAGCACAAGAGAGATCTACTCTGTAAGAGGGGCACGCACACCAGCAAAGAAACAGATATGGGGGTTTTTAAACCTGCATTAGGAAATATATGTGGACACTTAATGCAGTTTATTCAAAAACAACTGTCTTCTCCATTATATGTCTTTCACCCTGAGAGAGACTGGAGAAGCACAAGACGCAAAAGGCCTCTTAGATCATCTAGCCCATCACCCTACAAATGAAGAATTAATCCCATTAAGGGCCACTGTTGGCTTCAGTGGCTTCAAGATTTGGTCATAATTGCAGAAACACAAAGCCATTACAAGACTGCAGTCTGACAGAGAAGCTTTCTTTTTTACAGGGTATATAATTTCTTTAATTAAAGGGGCTTATCTGCATGCTAATAATTAGAAAAATATTGTCCACTTTTACTCTCATTTCATTCTGATATCCTGGTGCGCTGGATATAAGCAGGAGGCGAGAATGTGCAAAGACGTGTATGTACTATGAAATCAACAATGCACAGGCATATCAAAAAGACAGGTCCTTGCCCATAAGGGGATTATAATCTAATTAATTATTATATGGATTGCAGTAGCATATTACAAGCAAGAAAAAAAAAAGGTTCATTTTATAGGAAGGATCAGGAACATAGCATCAAACCTTGATCAAAAAGGGAGGGGTCCACACTGATTTTCACATGCTTTGGATCACAAAGCCGTAATAGCTATAACAAACACATTTTGTTTGTTCTCTAATTATTAATTTAGAAAGGACATTCAGTCAGGGAGGGGACTGGATGATAAATGTCCCTGAGAGCTGACTGGAAAAAATTAACAAGAAGGGATTTATGGAATGAGAGGGAAAGAATCCAGAAGTTTGTCTCCTGCAGGCAGAGTACAGTGGGAGAAGGTAAGAGGGCAGTAGGAAGAAGAGGACAAGGCTGAATGCATTGATAGTGTCAAGGGTACACCCAGTGATGGACCACAGGATGGGAAAATGTGCAAAGAAGCCCCTTAAGAGAAGATCGATATGGAAGCAAAATGGAAAACTCAAGGAAGGAATACATAACTGGGGAATCAAGCTACCACTGCTATTTCTTCCTCCTCCTGCATATTGCAGATGACAACTAAGAGCTCGAAATCTTTGCATATTGATTAAATTTTTTATAAAATGGCAGCAAGAATAGCAACAATTATCAAACTCAACTTGCATTTGCAAGTTTTTAGTGGAAAAATATTTTGGTCATCTTCCTCAGTAAAAAAACCAGTATGCCACCATTGATCTATGCTAATGGCTTTCAATAAAGGCTAATTAAGTAATGCTCTAAGATTGGACAGAGCATAAGCCAAGTCCCAAGCATGCCCTAAAGCCAGTCTGAGGGGAAAAGAGAAAGGGATCTTATCCGTATGAAGCTACAGGGGATTATTTCACCTACTGCAATCTTTAATAAGACTATCAATCAGCCAGAAGGGATGTTTATCCCTGTCTCCCAACATATCATACAGAGGCATTCATTCCCCAGACATGAGCAAATAATGAATTGTTCTTTGAACCAAGAAGATGAGGCCCATTTAGTCACCACTTCAATCAAAATGGAAAGCACCAGGTAAAAAAATGTAACCCAAATATATATATAAATATTTGTATATAAGAAGAGGTGAGATTGGAACAAAAGAATAAACCTTAACAAATCTAAAGGAGAATCCAAGAGATTTCTCAGAGTTGATAATGGGAGAGACATGTAAATTGTTACTGGCATCTTAACTTTTGCTGAACATCAGCATAATAAGTAAAGCAAGGAGTGGGAGTCAAGATCCCAGAAATCAGAGTTGTCTGTGCTGCCTCATACCGCTTAAACTACTGAGACATTAAAGAGACCCTCAGCTTTCTTTAAAAAAAAAAAAAATTGAAAAAGCATCTGTCCTTCATGGTTGCAGTTAAAAGCTTGGAAACACAAAGCAATTGCAGCCTAAAGGCAAGTGAAATGAACTCAAACCTTGTTATTTCAAAATACATGATTCGCCTAAACTCTTAGCACTGGTCTCTGTGGGGACAGTCTCTTGTTTTGCAAGTGCTTAGGACTGAGAAAGAGGTGCTCAGAAGACGGAGAAGGAACACTTCTTTCTGCATGCCACTTTAACCAGGTGAGAAGGAGGAAAGATGGAGGTGATAGACATAAGAAAGAGACCTTTGCCATGTTAAACACAAGTGACTGATATTTACAACATCCTTAATATTTATTTTGGCTCTTTTCTGTCCCTTCCACACAGCAGTCCAGAACCCCAAAAAGGGGATCATACTTCCCAAAAGATCTGTAGTAGCTTGTAGTACCTGTGTGTATCATATTGCACTTCATATCGCTTTTCAGAAGCTTATATACACATTTTATTCAATACCATGCTAATTCTACAACCACATTTGCAAAGGTAATTCCTTGACTTTGCTGCTGATGAACTCATTGAAATTTTCATTTAAAGAGCAGCATATGAGGAAGAAAAGGACAATTTTTTTAGGAAAAAAAGTCTCAGAATGAATTAAAAGTGATGCAGCTACTGAGCTTTCTAATGCAAGCTCTCCTACTTTACAGTGCAAAGAACAGAGGCCATTAGTGGTGTATTCCATATTACACTGGGAAAATGTGCTTGACACTCAGACTGAGTTATTTTACTGTCCAGTTCATCTTTGTTACTGATCTCTACTTTTTAACAGCTCTAGTGTTAATATCTTCATGTATAAATGGTCAGATCAATGGTTCGAATCCTGAAGAGACAGGCAATTATTTAAATCATCTTTAATCAAACATTAATAAATCTTGTTTCTTCCCATATCCTTATGAAGTGTGGTATGCATGAGAGGTAATTAAAATGGCACATAGGTGTCAATGGAGCTGTGTACTTAGCAGGAATGTAGCTCTTGGTCCACACAAATGTAACACAGGGTCACAGAAATAGCAGAAAAGATAGTCATGACAATTAAGGAAATCAGCAAAACAAGCTGTTGGGGAAAGTAATATATATTCTTAGAGTAGCAGATACAATTAAGAAAATTATAAAGCTTTCATGCACAGAAACTCTTCTTATTGTCCTCCCTTCCCCCTTCCTCAGTATCTGTCAGTCTAATAAAAGATATTTCAACTCCTTACAAGCCCTGCTTCATTTACAGAGAGATGGACTTGTGATCAGGTGAAAAAAAGCGACGAGCAGGACTGGCCATGCGTGCAGAACAGATCCTGAATTATTGAAAGGCAACCATGTGGCTGCCACCCGAGCAAACAGAGACGAACAATAAGAGAGGAAGTCAGAGAAGCAGTGTCTATGGTCAGCTGTCTTTCACCTCAGGTGCCTATCTTTCATTTCTATCCATGTTTCTCAGTGGCTTAATAAATGACATTGACTGTGTGAACAGTCTCACATTATCTCTGTGTATGGGCTCACTCTCCCTTACTTTTTGCTGTCTGTCGTCTGAAACTGGGGAAAATGAAATGGAGAATTAGTTAGGATTTGGCCTGTGTTCCTACCCATGTCTCTGGGTGAGACCTCAAGGTGATGTAAACTGATGCAGACCCACTGAAATCCCAGGTGTCTGCTGAGTTATGCCAGTGAAGGATTCAACTTGTTTACTTATCAGCTACTTATGTCTTACATGATGAATTGTTCCTGTACTGACAGTTAATAAGAGATGTATTTATGTAAATGAGAGAGAGAGCTCATGCTCTCCAATGTTATGCCAGAGTGGAGTTCATTTAGAAAGGATTGTTTTCTCCACAAAAAATATGAGTTGAAAGACAGACCGACAGGTGTCATGTTTGTTTTGAAATATTGGGGCTTCAGTGAAATGAAAAACCACATAAGCTTTTTTTTTTGTACAACAAATGCAAACTTGTTATAAAAACAAAATTTTCATTTGGCGACAAGGCTTTTTTTTTTTTCAGGTTCTGCTGGAAATTATTCAGCCTAGAGAAGATCTTGGATTCCCAAAGGCTTTTCTGTTGTGGGTTTATTTTTCCATCCAAACATGTCAGTTCATCTAATAAAAGATATTTTCCATCCTAAAAGTCTCACCTCATTTATACCTTGAAATGTTCCTAACCACTTCTATAACAGCTTATATCAGCTATTCACTAATGATGGTTTATTAGCAGCAAGTGGGGTCTAATATTCACCACCTTCAGATATGTGAGAATTGCATACGTGTGTTGCAAATGCCTGAGAACATGCAAGACCAACTTTCATTCCTCCCCAAAAGGGAAGCTGTGAATCAGTCACAATGTACAGCTGCAGCATAACAATAACTATTGTCCTTTCATTTTCTGTGACAACTGGAACACAAACACTGAACAGCAGGACAATGGAGTTGTGTCAACATGCAGGAGGATTTCAGAGTGCTTACACATGAGTCATCTCGGTCTGTAATGGAACACTAAACCTTTGGCATTGCAAGACTTTCTCAGGGGTTTGATTCTCTTTATTTTTGTCTTAATTACGTTACCCCATCAGTTCAGAGGGTGTGAAAGAAACACATTCAATCCTTGCAGAAAAAAAGGGGGTCTTTCAGGACTGCAGAAAATGGTCAAATTTCCTCAGGCTTTCTTATCTGACTTACATACATAGACACAAACCCACACTTAAATATAAAATCCTGCATTACAGATGAGAAAAATGTTGTCACTATCAAGCAGGAGAAAAGCCTATGGGATTTGTTACAGGTATATACATTAACACAAGCATCTTCCCTGAATAAGGCTTTCCAATGTGTTTAGAGTTGGACCTCTCCTTAACTCATACTCTGTGTTACTGCATGCTCTGTGTTACTGGTTATTCTGTAGTGCCTCTTTCTTTACTTAGGCACTTATCCATTATTGTCTTTAACAGAACATCTTGCGTGACTCCTCATAATTACAAGAAATACACATCTCTCTTCCCTTTTGGGACCTGAATGGGAAAGTGTCACCCTACTTCTTTTCCCCATTGTTACTCTAGGTGCACAGTCATCACCTCTAAATGGGGTTTAAGATTACTGATTCTGTATTTGGTAACAATCTGGCAGAATTTGGCACGTTACACAGGGATGAGGTCATTTTGTAGAGCAGGGAATCCATGGGGATCTGTGGCTGTTTTGTTTGTTATTGATCTGTTCCTCCCAGGAACTATTCTGCTGTTTTAGCTTTTAATCTAACAAACATTTTGAGTACCATTCCTTTTCTGGAGACATTATTTCTTTCCTTGTCCCAAATACTGATGCTACAGCCTCAGAACTACTCATAGGGCTGGCAAGTGGGACTGTGCTTTCATTTGGAATCTGTGTGTTTTATTGCCTGTTAGAGAGAGCACATCTAGTTCTTTGTGGGCTTAATGCTGGGGAGGAACATTTACAACACAAGTCGTTTTGCACTGGGGTGTCTTTTCCCCTGTGTTGATAACCCATAGATTCTCTCTGCTACTCATTCACATCCTGTACTGCTCGTCTGCCTTACCCAGCTAACAAACTCAAAGCACCTCCTGCCCTGATCATGGCCTTGAATATTTAAGTCATTAGAGCAAGGCGCTTGGCACACATTGGGGTGTGTTGAAAGCTGATCATACGAAAAATACAGCAATCATTCTGCAGCCAATGCTGTCTAGATCCTCATCCCACTTTTATTTGAGTCCCTGACACAGAAAGTATTGAACTGGACTAATGCACAGCAGAAAGTAAATGCTTATTGAAGAACTGCTCAAGTTTTATCTAGCCACATATTAAATGATCTTGAATTTGGGGCAAGGGAAGAAAACAAAGAAGCAAATGATCTGTCAGATAGGGCTTTGGAATCAAGCCATAACAGTCAAGTCTCCGTGCTTATGCATGCATGTTGTGGAGGGAGAGGGAGATGCATAAAGGGAGGGGAAGCTAGGCAAGGGGAATATATCTGTATGAACTAATCTGTTTCTTGCTTTCCTCCTCCCCTCCCCATCTCCCTTTTTCTGCCTATCTCTCCTGGGAGATGACTCACACCTGCTCTGCCCTGCTACTACCACTTCCCATTAAAAGCACACAGTCACTCTGAAGTCACCCAAGCTGTTCTGTGTTAGATCCCTGCATTGCTTACATCTGCTCTTTGGTGTGCAGGATTCAAATGCTGTGATGGACAGCATGCCTGTAACTCAGCACAGACTCATGAAATCTAGCCACCTGCCCGTGACACACTGATGCCTTTATGGCATCATGGGCTTCCGAGTGCTCCAGCCTATCGGGAGCACCATTTTAGAGCAGGTCAATGAACTTTCTGTTTATCAGAGAGATGGTTTTTACAAGGACCCAGGAAAAGCATTCATCGGTTGACATCAGGTCCTCAGATAGACAAGTGACTTTTCAGTTCTAAAGGTCTGAGTCATTTCATCTGCATCTGACCTTATTCCACCTACACCTGCCACCTTAGCTCAGACATACTCTTTCACCTGCATATAGACAACCACAGTGGCATTCTCTGATTCTTTCTCTGCAGGATCTCAAAGTACTTTGAAAACATTAATGTATGAAGAGTCAGGAACTCATCACAATGTGGGTAACCATTATTTTAATTTACATTTTAGGAAACTAAAGGCATAGAGATAATCAGCATCTTCACAAGGCTATACAAGAAGTAGAGAGAGAATATTGGAAAGGAATGGGGCAACATGGTCCAGCACTGTATTTGAGAGTCAAAACCATTCTTCAGTTCATTGAAAAGGATGAGCAGGCATTTTACATCTGCTAGTTTTGTGAAGTTTTGCATCTCTAAGTTTCTCTTTGAGTTTCAGTTTCAAGTGAGTCTGTATACTTCAGGGACATTCAGTGATAATAACTGAATATGACTACCTTTGTGGCTCAAACAAGGCTACTAGACTGAACAAAAGCTCAGGAAATCTTGGGAGGTTACAGGTCCTGATGTCCAGTTAAATATTGCACAGGACAAATGGCATGTTATTTTGAAAGTCACCAAGAAGGCACTGTTCACCCTTATTATCCTGTAATTTGTTTTTCTTCTTTGATAGGTACACCTAAACCACCAATTACTGTAGTATCTGGAGTTCCTTGCAGATATTATCAAAGACAGGCAAGATGGTTTGACTTGAGCTGTCAGCAGCAAGTTCTCTACGTGCATAGATACTGCATTTATCCGGTGCACACCCCTACAGCAGACAGCTAGAATTATCTTAAAATATGACAAATGAAGGCATGATGGGTTTCCCTAACTAGGAAAATGTTTTCTTTCAGCTACAATCTCTGTACCATGCTCTGACAGTTTCAAACTTAAGGTTGATCTCCAGGAGAAGCCAGATCTAGGACGTGAACCTTTAGCTAAAGTTCCTGGAACAGGCTTCCTTGGAGCGTGAGTGTCCTCTCCAGAGCTGTCAATCCAACTCTTAGGGAAACTGGCGGGAAAACCAGCTGCCCATCACGGCATGTATGATCTCATATTTGGAGGTGCTATGGACCTTTACTGACATGAACCCAGACTTGCAAACAATAAGGAGAAAGAGGAATTTCCTTTTTCCTTAACATGAGAGAGGCAGCCATCCTTTTACAATTAAAATAATCATGAGCATATGTCTGACTTGCATAAGGCAGTAAAATTACATCCACAGTTATATTTCACTCTCATTTTCTTTGGGAAATGTGATCCTGAAATAGAGCCTTGCCCTTTCCCAGTGATAATTTCCCTGTTCTGTTATAGGAGGGATAGAACAACAGTTCAGCACAGGTTTCCAGGAGGGCTTTTACATCTTTATAGAGGGAAGGATGCATACTTTTCTTTCTGGAGATTTTTATCTCTATTTGGTTCAGCCATTCATTGTTCCAGATGTTACCAGAAGACCCAGTAACAGGACTCTTTTATATATATTCCAGAGTTTTTCTTCAATTTGACAGTCCCTCACTGAGGCCCTGGATTTACACACTGCCTTCTTCTCTGCCTCTCCTGGATGTCTCTCTTCTTCCTATCACTTTGTTCAAGTTATCATTTGCCTTCTTCCTCAGCTTTCTACCCCCCACAATGCTGCTTTGATTCATCCATTTCTGCTTCAGCTTTCACTCTGTCATTGATCAGCAGAGGCTTTTGGGAAGTACAAAATTTGCCCCATCCCTTCAGCTTGATACTGATCATGCTTAGCAGATATGTCTTACAGCCTGTTCCGTTTTAGCTGGGATAGAGTTAATTTTCTTCCTAGTAGCTGGTACAGTGCTGTGTTTTGGATTTAGTATGAGGATAATGTTGATAACACATGGATGTTTCAGTTGTTGCTAAGTAGTGCTTACCCTAAGTCAAGGACTTTTCAGTTTCTCATGCACTGCCAGAGAGCAGGTGCACAAGAATCTTAAGTGTGATCACACAGCATATACAGGAAAATCAAGGAATCAGACCCAGCCAGCATGGGTTTAGGAAAGGCAGGTCCTGCCTGACCAACCTGATATCTTTTTATCACCAGGTGACCCTCCTTAGTGGATGAGGAGAAGGATGTGGATGTCGTCTACGTGGATTTCAGCAACGCCTTTGACACTGCCTTCCATAGCAAACTCCTGGAAAAGCTGGCAGCCCATGGCTTAGACAGGTGCTCTCTGCGCTGGGTTAAGAACTGACTGGATGGCCGGGCCCAGAGAGTGGTGGTGAATGGTGCTGGATCCACTTGGAGGCCAGTCACTAGTGGTGTCCCCCAGGGATCAGTGTTGGGCCAATGCCTGTTTAATACCTTTATTAATGATCTGGATGAGGGAGAGGATTGAGTCTACCCTTAGTAAAGTTGGGTGCAAGCGCCAATCTTCTGGATGGTAGGGGAACTGTGTGAAGGGGTCTGGGCAGGCTGGATGGATTGGCTGAGACCAACAGCATGAGGTTCAACAACACCAAGTGCTGGGTCCTGTGCTTTGGCCACAATAAGAACCTGCAGTGCTACAGGCTGGGGGAAGAGTGGCTGGAAAGCAGCTTAGTGGAAAAGGACTTTGGGGTGCTGAACATGATCCAGCAGTGTGACCAGATGGCCAAGAAGGCCAATGGCTTCCGGGTTTGTATCAGAAATAGTGTGACCAGCAGGATCAGGAAAGTGATTCTTCCCCTGTGCTTGGTACCAGTGAGGCCACAGCTCAAGCACTGTGTCCAGTTCTGGGCCGCTCAATTCAAGACATTGAGGTGCTGAAGTGAGTCCAGAGAAGGACAACAAAGCTGGTGAAGTCTGGAGCACGTGTCCTATCAGAAGTGATTGAGGGAGCTGGGGTTTTTTAGCCTGAAGAAAAGTAGGCTCAGGAGTGACCTTATCACTCTCTACAACTTCCTGAAAGGAGGTTGTAGGCATGTGGGGGTCAACCTCTTCTCCCAGTCAACCAGCAACAGGACAAGATCAGATAGTCCCAAGCTGCACCTGGGGATGTTTAGATTGGACCTTAGGAAGAATTTCTGCACAGAAAGGGTGATTAGACATTGGAATGGACTCTGATGGTAGAGTCGCTGTCCCTGGAGGTGTTTAAGGAAAGACTGGATGTGGCACTTAGTGCCATGTTCTAATTGGCATGGTGGTGTTTGGTCACAGGTTGGACTTGACTGATTCTGTGAGTCTGTAATCTGTGAAAGAGTATTGCTGGGACAAATTACCCAAACTGACCAAAGGGATATTCCATGCCTTAGAAAACCATGCTCAGTATATAAACTGTGGGGAGCTGGCTGCTCAGCACTGAAGGCTGCTCAGAGATGTGCTCGGCATTGGTCAGCAGGAGGTGAGCAACTGTATTATGCTTCACTTGTTTCTTTTGGGGTTTATTCCCCTCCATTTCTCTTTTTCATTACTATTATTATTGTCAATAGTAGTAGTATCATCTTTTACTTTGTTTCAATTATTAAACTGTTCTTATCTCAGTCCACAAGCTTTACTTTTTTCTGATTCTTCTCCCCATCCCATTGTAGGGGAGTGGGTAGTGTGTGAGTGGTTGCATGGCACATAGCCCCATCTCCCCAGCTGCCTCAAAACATGGTGGAGAAGTAGTCAGGCATCACCTCTCAGGGAGTTGTAAGGAATATGGCAGTCAGGAAAATAACCCTTTGTAGTTCTAGTGCCCGACTTTCTTCTAGACATTTTAGATCTGGATTGGCTTTTGTGATACTCCTGGGCTATACAGATTGAATCTCAGTAAAGAGAAACAAAATCTCAGTAAAGAGAACTGCTCCAGGTACTGGACTGCTCCTGCTCAGTGCTGGGATGGAAAAGCACTGGCCCTATCTATACTTTGCTGAAACTCCGAGGGGCTCCCAAAAGCCACACAACCTGGGACCCCTTGTTTATGCTTTGCTGATAAGCAGGATGGACCTGAGCTGGCCAAGCATCACCTGCCCTTGCAGTCCTTGATAGTGGGGGCCTGCAGGGAAGCATCCCACTCTCTTTCTTTACTTAAAGGTCAGTCACTTGATGTCATCCAAGGTCCCTGGAATAGATGGAGCCTATCAGTGCAAGTCTGGATGACTGCGGCAGACTCACTGTGTGCTGGCATGTGCTTCAAGGCATATCTCCTTGCCCTAATTTTGACCCTCTTACTACCAGCCATGAAGGTACTCAGCACATAACCACAGAGCTCAGGTGCACAATGAGGCATTGTTTCTTGGCTGTCCTTTAGGGCTCTGTTGTCCCTGTTCTGCTTAAGTCTAGAAAGCACCATTTTGCCTTGCTGTGGCACTGAAATTCCACTGTGGAATTGCCAGATTTTACTATCCACCTGCTCATTACACACACATTGACATACACACATGGTCAGTCCCTCCAAACTTCTAAAAAAATATGGTTGATTAACACTTAAATGCCAACACAAACCCCTTTGCTGACCTGCATTTACACTGATCAATGTTTCCAAGAAACCTAAAGCTCCAGCTCACTGAAGATGAAGTCTGGCCTCTGACAATTGATTTCTGATGCTGTACCATGTCTTCTTTGGATTAACACCTTTGGACAGTGTCCCCATGGCTCAGGTGGATAGGAGGACTGCACCTGCTCCCTCTTCAAGGAACCAGGAATGAAAGAACTTGTTCAGAGAGCATAGAGAGAAAAATCCTAGATTTGTCCAGGATTACAGGATGGCTGAAAAATAAGGGTTCCAATGGCAGTAGGAAAAAGGTACTAGAGTGGCAGGCTTATGCTTTCTACTGAGTAATTATTTTGCTTTGGTCTTATAGGGTTAACGTAGGAAGGGGAGCTCTGATGCCTAGTTCATGGAATGCATTGGCATTGTCTAAAGACTCGGTGCTTTCTGGCCACCAGTGCCTGAGACTTCCCCTAGGAAATCCCCAAATTTTTGGTATCTTCAAATCTACCTGCTAACCTTTCTAGATCACCACATTTCCTTCATTTTCAGGCTGCTAATCATGTCAGCTAGCAGCTGCAGCCAAGTCCTTACAGTAGGACTCATGTGACACAAATCAGTGAACAAACACACTGCATCAAATGTGTACACATGGCCCTTACCTTTCAAAATTGATCCATTACTGTACATTTCTTCCGGAAGTTTTACTCCAGAGAATGGCAGCCTGCAGCAGTTGAAAATGTTAGGACTTCCTAGAAGATGAACCAAGCAGAAAGCACAGGCTATCTGCAGTCTATTGTAGAAATCCACAGTTTGCCCAAGTCTTGGAGACTGTCTACTGCTCTGGCCTCCCCATCTCAGGAAGGGACATAGCAGAGCTGGGAGAGGTTCGGAGAAGGACAACGAGGTTGTATGAAAAAGCTTATGTACAAGGGATGATGAAGTCATCTAGGACTCTTTAGCCTAGAAATGAGACATCTGATAGGATTGTAAAGTAGCCAAGTGCCATGAAGATGTAGACACACACTGACTGTGACCCATCTTTTCTGAAACAAGAATCTTGAGCACCAAATAGAGTTAGTAGGTAGATGATTCTAAATGATACTAAAGGAGGTAGTCTATCTCCAAACACACAGTTGAACTGGGGAATTCTGCCAAAAGGTGTGCAGTGACTGTAGTTACATTTGGAGTGCAACTGGACAAAGTAGTGGATAATAAAAATCACGTGCACAGAAATGAGACCTGGTTCAGGATGTCCTTGAGTTAGAAACAGAGCTTAAAGTATAGTCAGAGGTAGTGATATGGATGCTTTCTCTATTCTGACAGACTTCTTCAGATACCTGTGTTTGGGCAACATCATACTGGGACGGTTAAAACACAGCTCTGAGCCAATACTGTTGCTTATGTCATATGTAGGCCTACTAATGGAGACCATCAGCTGCCAATCTACAACCACCACCTTTCTCTGCATCAGCCAATATATAAGAAAGAACTTGACAGACTTAAGAGCACCATTTTCAGAAACAGAGACAAGCTGAAGGGAATGACTGCCTGGTACAATGCAAGGCAGTGTGTGGAAACCAAAATATTGCCTAAGATAAGGCTCACATGTAGGAAGACACATAACTGAGCAGCACAGACAAGCCCTTGCAGAGATAACTTTCCACCTCCATAAGCCTTTAAAAACAAAACAAAACAAAACAAGCAAGCATACAGCTTGTTTTTGCTGGAAAGGAAGAGGATAAGCATCCATATCACAAAAAAGCACATGCTTTTAGTTGGAGCAATTTTAGTTACAGCTCCATGGGAGAATCCAATACCTGGAAATGTATGGACAGAAGATACAGCTTAATAGAAGAATCCCTGCAGGTAGGAAACTCATTCTGTGATAAAATCCTTGGGTGTCCATGTTTCGGTACTTGAGAGGGGCTGAAAGGAGTCTGGATCAATAGCATTTGCGTCATATTTATATTGCATTAATTTCATGCATGTGTTTCCCTTGGGTGACCTGTCTGGGCCAAATATAGGAGTTCTCTCTCCACTTTTCATACCTTAATTGTCTGTAGGATGAGAAAAGAATGAATACCCCCGGTAAGCAGTGACTCGATGCAGGCAGGGCATGTTGTCTTGCCTACCTGCACTGAATCTGCTGTTGTTTGGCTGGTGTTTCCCACACATCCGCTCAAGGTTAAACTTCTATCTTCTATCTTGACTAAGATGGCTATAACCAGAAATGGAGAAAAAAGAGATTTGTAAAATTACAAGGTCCCAGTCTTTTTCCCCATTTGCTGAGAAGAGAGGCAGTATACACTCACTTTGTCATTTCTTCTAAAGAGCTGCAAATGCCTTTCCTGGAGCTGTATTTGGCATCCACCTCATTCTCCTTTTCCACTACTAGAATTCCCTCCTTTCCCTTTGATTTTTCCATTATCTCCCAAAGTATTCTGCCTGCTCTGGTCACTCCTTCAGTGATTTTGCTTCCTGAGATTCAAACAGGCTGCCACCTTTCATCAATAACAATTTCCCTTTTTTCCCCTCCAGAAAGAATTGCCTGTCTGGTAGACAAAGGAAAGCACCTCTCACATAAAAGTGGAGCAGAACTAATGTATTTACTGTATTTGCCTATTTTATTATTCCTTGGAGATGTATTAGTTTAACAGGTTTATTTATGGTACGTGAAAAGTTAAATATTCCTTTGTCCTTGGGATTTACATAAACTGGTGCAGTGTGAGATTCTGGGGGTTTTAATGAGGTATTTGTCAAAATACTCTCCCCAGTAGATTTTTTTTAATACCTTTGAGACCATAAAGGATCATTTTACTACAATAGTCTGCTTCTATCAGAGCCTGTGTGAGTGGCTTGTAATATCCTGTGGTTGTATTCCCTCTAGAGATCTGACTTCCCTTTCAGAGCAGTAAGAGCCAAGAGGAGCAGAGCGTGGAGGATGCCTGCCAGAACCTCCCCTGAGGCAGGACTGAGTTGGGCAGCATGAGCTTCATGCATTCTGCCCAGGATTTTGGGGCCAGGTCAGGGATCCTGCAGAGCCCACCCAGTGGTCCTGGGCCTCCGCTCTTGGAGTTAAGACACACAACAGCCTTCATCCAAGCTGTTAGTGTAAAACTTTCAAACCAAGGTGTCTTCCTTAGTGGAGTGGGGAGAAGCAGCTTAATGTCCAAAAAGACCTGGAGGAAAATGACAGAGTGTAGTTTTGCTCTGAGGAAAAAATGGCCAACACATGATGTTCTGGGCTTTCAGCATCCAGAGCAGCCCTTATCTTTACCATAAGGATATTATTCATAAGAGCTGTACCGTAGGAGCCGGGTCAAACCCACCACTTCCATGGATTTCAACGTTGGCCCCAGAAGGCACAACACACCTCCTGAAGTAGTACAGCAATGATGACCTAGTCGGTCATCATTGTGGAGTCAGAAGACCCATCCCTGATCAGATCCAGGAAGCTGCACTGCACTTGCTCAAGCAGAGACAGCCTCAGTTTCCCTTGCCATCCAGAAACACATCCCAAAGCCTGCCTCCCACCAGTTCATAGCTGGTAGCAAATCCCAAGGGGATGGTTACCTATGCTGGGGCATGGCCAGGGCTGGAGAATCAAGAAAGAAGCTTGATCCAGGTATAGAGAGCAAGGTCTGTCCCAAGACTGCAGCCAAAAGGGAGAGGGAAATGGGAGGAAAATGGTAGTGGGTTATGTAAATGGTGCCAGTCCCTCTATTTAAGGACACTGATGGAGATGGAGGGGAGACAATTATGTACCAGCATTATTTACAGGTCTGACAAAATCCTTCACAGCTTCTGCACATCCTTTATTGTGCAAAGTAAGCCAGACAGGGAGTGAAAATTACAGCTAGTTAGGGATACCTTCATTAATTCATTTTTACTTCAGTAATTCTTTCACAAATTGGAGAACCCAGAAAATTCCTTGAAACAAACAAACAAACAGTAAACAAGAACAGGGAAAAAAGAGGCAGAAAAGAAAGTAATCCCTAATTATCAGCTTAGGGGAGTGAATCAATATTTACCTCAAAACATGCTAACAATATATATAAACACATCCTCATTCTTTCTCAGTCTGTGTGGGTGTTGATCTCAGGCTGTGGTTCATTAGGCAGAACCTGAGTGGTTCTTAACTCTGGTTGATCATGCAGGCTCAGCTCGCACCAGAAGTCAGTTCTGAGTCACATCAAATCCCCATGCATCAGTGACTGGTACAGAAGCACTAAATACAGACAATTTCCAGTATAAAGTGAAATTCCTAAAGATAATGCAGGAAAATGGTTGCATGGGAAAGATACATGGTTAGGATGGCTAGTTCATTTTTGTGTCTTTTTTACTGTTGGCGTGTAGAGAAATCACTGTACAGGACTTTGACAATGTCAAAGGCTGTGCTGAGGCCCTTTCTTCAGCATGATTTTGTTATCTTGTAATCTTTCTAGCAAACTGGTCAACAGCCCAGAGAAGATGGTCAGTATTTCCATTGGGCTTTAATGGGCTTTCGATCAAGATCCACAAGGTCAATTCCATGAAGTTTTAACTACTTTTGAGCACCTTCAGTTTTCATTGAAATGCTAGTAGTCAGCATGTCCAGAAGTGTCTTATAGATTGGGGCTCTAGATCCGCTATGACATGCAGTGAACAATTTATTTGTTTTTCAAGGACATCTGAATCATATGTGATTGGATGGACAAGAAAGGCACTCTGTGGACACAAATGCCTTCTTATCCTCATGTTGGCAAGAGAGGCAGGATCAATCATCAATGCCACATACAGTGACAGACAACTTAAAAAACAAATACCAGGTGAAACTTTATAGAGTCAGGTTTCTGTTTACTGTAGGGCTGTTACAGCTTCTAAAATATTAATTAATTCTTTAATAGGTTATCTGTTAAGCTTAAAAAAAAAAAAAGGGTGCAGTTCCCTGAAACTAAATAATAACATTTGTTGAATGGAAGCTTTAAATTTCAGCATGCATAGCTAGCTTTAAAAGCTGAAGTGTATCATTCATTATTTATGACCACTTATAAATTTTAAGTAATCTGCTAAGGGTTATTACCTAACACTTACTTTTCAGTGTGCAAAACGTACTTGCTGCATGTACAGTTACTGAGATTTTCAGTGGGGCAAAGGAATAAATCTGACCATAGCTATGGTCTTCCAAGCATCCAGGCTCCCACTGGCCATCTCTGTAACAGAGGTAGCGTGCTTCTTATAACACTTACACCCCTCCCATCTAGAGGGGATGCAACCTGAAAGCAAGATAGGTCTAGGCTATTCCCTAGGTCCCTGCTACAGTCAACAGAGATGAATAAATCATCTTCTGAGAATAGTTCACCCCATCCAAGGAGAAATAAGGTAAATTAGTTGGGGCAGGGGGGATGATGCAGGATGCGACCCTCTCCCGTGTCTTTATGTTGATTGTAGGGGAAACCTGGACAGCTCATTTATTCTCTCCTCAGTGGTTTAGGGAAGATTTGTTCATTTGCAGTCCAGTCTAAGTGATATTCTTAGCAAAGACAAATGCAAAAGGACTACAGTACATAGGGCCTCCAAATATCTATATGGATGGATTATGAGGATGGCATTTATCCAGATACTAAAGCTCCCAGGCCTCCCCGCTTCACCCCAAACAATGGGCAAATTGCACTGATTGAGACAAAGGGCTGCAGCCCTGGATTTGGGCTTTTGCACATTCTTCCAGTCTTCTTCACATTTTTAAAAGCTTTCTGTCAGTGCTTATCTAATCCCATGGGCTGCCATTTGGTCTCTGAGGGAGTGCAAATGCAAAGTTGTTCAAATTCCCAGGGAGCTGCACTGCCTTCCTCGGCTGAAGGCCAGCCCTGACATTCCCAGATTTGCTTCCTTTGCTTGAGGGGGAAGACTGGAGCCATGTATTTTACTAGGTGCAGTAAGTAGATAACTTAGGGAATTAAGAACAGACACAGTGGGAAAAAGAAGTTACAATCATGCATATCCTCACATCTTCCCAGCTGTGTTTCTGCACGTGGCCTGAAAGACTGGGAGACTTGACTGCAAGAAAGCAGAGCTGTGACCATATGAATAAACATACCAACAACTGTATTGGATTAGACAAAAGGTTCAGTGGTGAGGGGTTTAGCATGCAAAAAGGCAAAAGCAGTGCCTAGGAGTTAGCTACTTCCATCCATTATCCTCTTCCATTCTCAGAAACATAAAGAAAGTTATCTCAAAAACTAAGTTTAAGAAATTAAGATAATCTCTCTCATGTGTTCACTCCCTGTCATTTCTTTTTTGCCTCAGTCAAAAATGTGAAAATGATCTTGAACTGCTGAGGAGAGAAGCAGCTGCACTGATGTCAGGGCTTCTCCAAGGACATTTCCCAACAGGCCTGGAAAAGGATTACACTATAGCTGGTAACACTAGGGGATGTTGATTTTCAAATCCCTTTTATTCAGCATTTGTGTCAGCGTTTTCATGCGTGTTACCTCTGAGCTGAGCCAAACATAAATCTCTTCTTACCGGTTTTCTCATCAGCATGCATGAAACAAACATTAGCAGAGAGGGCATCGGTACTGAGCGATAGCAATCCATTTATATACCTTTGGGAGGCAAGCAGGAGGTAGGGAGCAGTGAAGTCTGACACATGGACCTAGTAAGGCTGCTGCTGAAAGCCTGTGCATGGTGCAGAGTGTCAAGCTGCAGCCTGCAAGGAGGGCACAAGACATACAGTGTGTCAGAAGCAGGTATGGTACTGGAGTTTCAGTCTCAGAAACCAGGGGAGGCCCATTATCCACCGGTGAAAGAAAATTTCTTTCATGCCTGGTTTATCATCTGCTTCTACATCCAAAGCCAGAGAAGAAGTGATGTGCTTTCTGAATTTCTCAGTCACTGCCTTAAACCAGTCCCACATAAAGAAGGTCCCAGATTTTTTTTTATAACTTTGATGGTGGATGACTTATGTATTTACACTACATGGATGTTCTAGAGCCTCAAAAGCAAAAGTGATCACCAGTGAAACAGGATATTGAAGATTGTGAAGCTTCTCTGCTGTGCAAAAGCCACTGTGCTGAGCAAATGTTGCTTCATAATATCATAATATCGATATATTTTTACTGTGAAAGCTCAGGAACATGTGAACACAAGTTTTGTGTTAGGAGTCATGCTAAAGAACCAACATTTCATATATCCCTGTAACTGTGGTAGCTGTACTTTCTCTTTTCAGGCAGCAAAGCTACTGCAAACAAGGCATTGTACCAGACTTCTCAGCAGATCCCATATCACTAATAATACTAGAAGGCTGAGAAACTGGTGTCTATCAACAACATTCCTTGTGTTAAATTAATGACATGTACCAGAAGCAATGCAAGAAGATTGCTGGCTCTCCAGTCAACCTTTTTTTTCTTTCTTAAATAAGTCACAGCATCAAGCTCTGATTGCTTATTAATTCTTTTCCAGTCCTTTTAGAAATGCTCTGAAAAAGCAAAGAATTTTGCAAAGAGCATTGCCTTGACATGGAAAGGGCAGCGTTTTTCCTACACAGCTGACCTGAGCACATGGAACTGGAAAGACAGTAACTCCATTCTTTAGTGAAGTGAGTGTTTGCACATAGGTAGAAAATGCTTGAGATCCAGCACCTCAACCCAGAAGTGTCACTCAGCTTATCTGGAGGGTCTGGAGAATCAATGCAAAGCCTTCTACCTGAGTTACAATGACTTCATAACTCCAGAAGCCTTGGAAAGAGATAATACAACAGGACATTAGGGTATCCCTACCTATCCCTTCTGTGTTGTGAACAACACTGAAGTACTGCGTTAAGCTGAGGAGGGGATAATCTAACAAATACTTCTGTCTGTGATGAACACTGAGCCCCTTAAGAGTTAAGTGTTATTTAAGCTTCTTGCTCACAAAGCCAATGTTGAGACTTTCTCCAGAGAAGTGCTACCACCATACGCCCAATAGTAAATAAGTACCTCATAATTCAGAATGCCTTTTAAAAGTGTCCAGGTCTAATACTAGACACGCATGTACTTTGGTGTTACTGTCTGCAGAAACTGGCCCATCTTATCAAACTGAGACAACAGGTTCATATGTAACAATTTTTTATTTGCTTATTTAATTGAGCTTGTGTAATGGGGATGCAGCACAATTTCCCACAACAGCAAATCAGCAGCATTTAGCTCCCCTCTGTGCATAAGTTGAGCACAGAGCCCTAACCTTCCACACCTGAACAGATTCTCAGTTACATTACACTCAGAAAGATGAGTCCTTCCAGCACAGCAATCCTGTGTTTGGTGAGAACAAGCTTGCCTTATAACTTCCAAACAACATCTCTGAACAAACATAGGCCCTCAGCCTGTTTGTTCAGATTGGCCAGCACACCATCACCATCACTATTCCCAGAGAAGGGCATTCTATGCACAAAAACTCCCACACACACCTCTGGGGGGCTAATCCTCCAGTGCTGCTACACATACTTTCACTGTCCTGTAGTTAAACATGAGTTAAACACACTTCGCTATAACTGTGTTTGGGGCTTGTCCCTTTTAGTGTTCCTGCCTCAGAGTTCCTGCGGTGAGAGGCAGAAAAATTTCCTACCCTAATGCTTGTGCCTGGCCCACCTTTGTTTCCATCCATCCATCCATCCATCCATCCATCCATCCATCCATCCATCCATCCATCCATCCTTCTGAAGCAGGTGAGGTGGCCATTCCTGGGGAATGGCAAAGTTATCTACTTATCCTGATCCAAGACAAAAAAGAAAAAGGAGAACTGGATTTTTCTTAACTTCTGATTTTACTTTTTCTAAATTTTGTGCAATTTTCCTGTTCTCCTCAGAGATTCAGCAGACAGCCAGGGAACTTGGCAGTACTGGTATATATGCAGTTTGATGGTCCTGCTCCCTTTCCCTCAGAGTCTGTGGATGGTACTGGAAGAAACCTCTGGGCACTGAATGTTTTCCCTCTCCTCTTGCCCCCTTGCCAAAGAAGCAAAACAGCATAACACCAACCTGCTGTGACTTGGCCTATGTCAGTTTTAGGGGTTTTTACCTGAAAGGCACTAAAAGTGTCATCTAGTAATATTGTAGTTACGAGATCTCTTACTCTGGGAAATTGCCCAACATCCCAAGCAAAGCTGCTTTATGGCAGAGTTGGGCATATCTGGATTTCAGCAATTAAAGGTATCTGCTCCTGGGCTAGTAGTAGGAAACTTCAAAACGTCTTTTTTTCCTTTATTAAAAATAAGTGACCAAGATGTACATCACATACCACTATTCTTATTGAACTTTTCTGACCTCCAAACACTGAAACATCATCAGACCACTGAAACCACCACTCTCCAGTAACTTGGTCAACAAGATCTGCTTGTATTTCTCTCATGAATTATTCTCCTCTTTGTAGAATGAATACATTCACTGTTTAGGACACATTTACACTGAGACTTCAAGACCATTTTGTTTTAAAGAACGGAGCTAGATCCTGAGAATGCTCAGACTCTCTGTGGTAAGGTGCATTAAGACCCTTAAGATCCCACACCAGCCACCCTTCAGAAAAGGCAACACAGGAGTGCTGTGTTGGTTTTAGTTGCCCCAAAAGTACACAAATGGGAGACCCTTAGTCTTTTTTCTTCCCCACTCCAATCCTTATTCTGTACTAGTGTTCACGGGGCAGGAGGAAGCTGGATCACAGGGTTGACCCAGCTGAAAATCAACCCAACCAAACACAAAAGCTGACTGTATAGGTGTGCAGATGTTTGGAGTGGAGTGGAGGGAGGGAGAGAAGGAGGATTTTCAGCCTCCACTTCGGTCAGCTTCACCAATTAGGAAACCACAATCTGACAGGAAACCACCCAAAGCAACTAATAGGAAATACTTTGGGAAGCCTCCCAGAGGACTAATAGGAAATGCTGTGATTAAAGGCTTTTTACTGGGGTTTAGCACCGAAGTGGAAGGAGGAAAAGGGGCTTTTATTAAATGCTTAAAAGCACATCTCAAGAGTGTGCTTTATCTATCCCCTTTCCTACCCGAGAGGGGAAGCTGGGTGCCTCACATCATGGTGAATATCCTAATTATTGTGTACATCTGCCCTTCAGAGGAACGGCACCACCTCATGCAGCTGTGGTGTGTTATCTCTTGGTGATTTAGACACACCTGCCAGGTCAGTACCCACCGAGGAGGCAGCTCTTCTCCTTCGTTCTTTCCAGTCCCAGTCAAGGGCTAAGGTTTAAAAGGTGTTGAGCAGCTTGCTGTGTTTTTGTTGTACTAAGCAGCAGAGGTTTGATGCTTTACTGGTAGCCTTTACAACTAAGGTGAGTGTAAGGTTAGCAAGAGACATCTGTGGGACTTAAATAGCAGTGTTTGCTCTACTGCAATTTTTTTTTTAACTCTACTTGGGTTTTTAAAACTGGAAATGTTTGACTACTATCTGCAGAATCTAGTAAGTGAAGATGTGCATAATACCTGCCAAGCAAGACCTAAATTCTTTGCCTTTCCCATTTATAATGGTGGTGCTGGCACACATGTATGTGGAGGTCTCTTTCATCTGAGAAGAAAAAAATAAATTCTTCATTAAACAAGAAATGTTCCTAGCTTGGTTGGCATTGGATTTCTGGGTTTGCTTTCCTAGCTGACTCTATTTTCTCTTTCCCGTGTCCTAGAGAAATATCAATATGCATGCAGTGGAATGTATGAGTCTTTCTTCAGTGAAAAATTAATAACCTCCTATTAATCAAAACAGAAACAAAAATATATCTTCTAATATTAATGTTTGTAATTTACCTTTAAAAATACATCTGTGCCCTCCCACATACACCTCCTCCTGGTTCTAAATCAATTGCTGCTGCTAACAGTGCCATCTCTTGCATGAAACCTAAAATGGAGCTTCTGACCATTTATAGTCATTGATTCCTGTAGGACTGTTATAAAGCACTGGCACTAGAAACTCTGATGTATAGCTATGCTTTCCCTTCCACTTCACTTAGATATGAAGCTATTTGTCAGTTTTTATCTGAAGTTTTATAGTCTTAACGCTGTTGAGTAAGTGTTCTGCTTTGGAAGTATCTGTGCTGTAAGGTGAGCAATATGGCTTCCTATAGAACTTCATGGAGAATTCTGGAGTGGGGAAAGATAATTCTATAGACAGCCATGTACTACAAATACCTTCTGAAGAACAGAAGGGGTATTGCTGCTTGCAACTGATGAACCTCCATAAACCCAGAGATCTTATTTTAAAGCAAAATTCTGTAAATATAATGGAAGGTGAGTCATAGTGAAAACAGTATGTAAAGAAATGTTACAAAACAGGTGACTACATTGGGCTGATGTGTTAGATGCTGGGAGTACTTACTGAGAGAATAGCCTTCTCTTTAAGTGTTGTGTGTTCAAGCAATAAGCCATTGATGTCCTTTTTGTCTGCAAGTATTAGCTAACAACACAAGATGTCAATATTGGAACTGGCAGTAGAAACTGATGCCCAAGTCTGTGCTTTAGTCACCAGACCATGTGGCTTGCCACTGAGTAGATAAAGATCCTGTGTAAGAGGATGCTCTGTCTAGATGGGGGTAAACCAGCTTAAACTTTAATCTAATTGCAAATAGCAATGGATAAAGAGTGGGGTCAGGCTGCTTTTGATGTTGAAGAATGCTGAGACCAGCCTGACTTGTCAATCCCAAAGTGAAATTCTCTGAGGAAGAACAATGTTTCCTGACAGAAACTGCCACTAATGAGGGTGTGGCAAAGTACCTGATCAAGGAACCAACAAGTGATAGTATTGATAACTTATCTAAAGCTACTGAGCTGACATAGCTGGCCTGAAGACATTACATAAATTATTTAAATTTATTTATAATATATTTGGCTTGTTATCCTTCATTCTGTGGGTTAAAGTCATATAAAGGCTCAATTATACCTATATACTGCTTTAGACAGAAAGTGTTGACGAAGTCTGGGTCTAGGATTTGATCCAGCCACACCACAGACTTCTCTCTAAGAAGTTTAGAAACCAATGGGGTCCTTTCTGCACCTTGTGATTCAATGGGAGGGTCTCACTGATAAACCTCCTCTGAAGCTTCCATTCTGCCTATGACATCCTGTAAGGATGAGGGTGCTGCAGTGCTTAGCTGTCATGGGCTTTGGAGCCCAGCCTTCTGGCTTAGGCTGCCTTTGCAGTGTCTGAGGGAAGATAAATGGCACAGAAAGAGACCTACAGAATCCTGCTCATTTAGCAAGGGCATAGCTCTGGGTTAGCTGGCAACACCTAGGCAATTGGGGAATGCTGGAGTGAGGAAGTCCTCTTGCCCCTGCCCACACAATTATTGCACATAGAGGCCCATCTGCTCATCTAGGACTTGCTGCTCTGAGCGCAGGATTTCGTTACACAAGGATAATGGCAGGAATACTGTCTTGAGGAGGCCTCTCCTTGGGCAGCTTGTTGCTCAGTACTGAGCATGTAGCTTCTGCAGGTGTGTTGATTTAAGGGCTGGATTGGTTTGTCTCGGGTCAGGAACAGACATCAGGGGTAGGGGAGACTTTAAAAGAAATGTAAACAGTTCCCCCATGACCCCATGAAGACAGTTCCTCTGTTATTACTGAGAGACACAAGTTATGGCAGAGGGCAGGACCCATCTAACATATGCACTGCTGTCAAATCCTCTGCTGTTTGCAGGTGTGTGTTGTTGTGTCTGTCAAAGGACTGAGCAAGACCTTTTCTTGCCCTTTAATGCATCCAAAGAGTTCTTCTCTAGAAGAATGGTCTCATAGTTACTGTAGTTGTGCATGATGTGGGGGGAATCCAGACTTTAAGGCTATGTACCTATTACTTTGGCTCCAGTCAGGGTGAGATAGGAACTCAGTGCAGAGATGCTCCTACCAGGCACACAGAGAAGCAAAACTAAACTTGGAAATCCATGATGTGCTGGTTAGGGTGTAGTTAGGGTGCAGGTTAGGAATATAGTTGTGTGGTGTTCTCATTCACTATCCCCTCTGTGGAAAAGGCAATGGGATGGTCTTGTCTTTGGAGAGGTTTATTCTGCCCACAGCTTTGCACAAACAGCACTATGAACATCATCTGGGCTAGAGATCTCTGGACTTCTGGAGGGAAGAGGCCTGGAATCTTGGTGACTGGGAACAGGTGGGTGTATGATGGGAGATTAGAGATATTGACTTGCATTTTTAGACCTATGTACTTCTACCTAATTGCCACTATAAGTGTTCCAGCCTATTACTGAGTCTGTCTAGTCTCAAGTCTGCATTTCAACCCTTCTGGCAAGTGTTTTACTACTGTTCTGTTTTCTGCCAAAAGCTTATCAGATATTAATGTGCCTTCCTGTAGCTGGAATGAACCAGGTCCTTTTAGCACTTTTAAGAAATACAGGAAATCCACTGATCCCATTTGCTTCCCGCATACCAGTCGTCTTTGCTTCCCACTGAAATGGGCCTGAGAGCTGCAAATCCTCACACTTCTCTCAAACTTTCAGAGGAGACAGGCATATCAGATGACCTCTGCTCTGCCCATTGCCACAACTGGTACAAAAGTTAATTTTTGGGTGTGGTGTGCCTCTTCCATCTTTCTGCAAAAATCGGTCAGGATCAGGGCTTTAGGTAAAGACATATAGCCGAGTGTGGGGTCTTTTCTTTCCCTGGAATAGAGAGCACATCCAGCATCCTCCATGGCCCCAGAAGGCACAGGCTGCTGAAACAGCACTATTCTGCTCATATTTGGCTTCTTGTGAGACCAAGCTGCTCCTGGGTGCTTTTCAATCAGCAGCCACTTCAATAGGCCTGGTCAATAGAGCAGACCGAGCTTTTACTAAACTCTCGCTTCATGGTTTCCATTTCAGTGCTGGGTTTGTTATACAGTGACTGCAGTTGTCCCAGAGAGATTTTCTCTTCATGCTGAAAACCAGCATCCAATGTCAGGGTGACAGTGAAACTGAGAGCCATGTCTGTTACATTAAATAAAAGTGGAAATGTAGCATGTGTTTGTATCCCAGTACTTGCTTACTGTTGGGAGTGTGAGTGTCTGGTTGTGGTGAAGATGTAACAGTATAAGCTGGCAGACAGTACCAACCAGTGCCTGGCCTTTGGGCATGCAGTCTAGTGGCCAGGGCATTTTTATCCATAATCATATATTTTTACTGTTCTTTGGATCCCTCCAGCTGTCTAGTGTTACAACCAAGGGTATGGTGGTATGAGTTCTGCTAATCTGAAATTTACAAACTAATGACAATGGGAGACAGTGTCCCCTGTACAATCTGATAAATGCCAATTTTGTTGGCTCTCACCTGTGTATTTGCAGGGCTTAGGTCCTTCCATGTGGTTTATGGAAAAATTGGAATGAGTCAGAGAGATGGCTAGGTGAACTGCACAGTGTGTAATTATATCAGTGCACAGTGGCTCACCTTGGCTTTTCTTTGAAATTGTTCTAATCAAAATGGTGAAAACACTTGCCAACTTAAATATAGCAGTAATCAGAAATTGAAGGATATAAATTTCTTACAATCCTCCATTTTCTTCTTTCTGCTAGGATAATTAATTATGCATAGCTTAAAATTATCTCAAAGCATTATATAAAGTAGGTATTCCCATTTCTAAAAAGGCTGGCAGAAGGGCGAGGTAGAGTGCTGTGCTTCAGGTCAATAGCAGAGGTGGCAGTAAGCCTTTTTTCTCTTGGACAGTGATGTAATGTTCTAAGCACTACATCCAACCCACCCTCATCTACTGCTGTGGTTAAACCCCTCTTCAGTGAGAAGCTCACATTTGTACAGATTTGCAACAGTATAAATAATGTTAGCCATGTTAGGGCTGTAAATCGAGTGCTATTTGCTTGAAACTATTTCAAGCAAAACCTTTTTCCTTTTTTTTTAGTATAATCTAAAAGAGCTTTATTGATGTCCTGTCTACCATCTGTTTTACATATGAACCTTGTGACTCCCAGTCTTTCAAGCTTGTTAATTAGGCCAATAAGAATACCACAGGAGCTCTGAAAAGCAACTCTGAAATGAAATGCTTGTGGAAGACCTCTTTTCCCAAGCCTGCAAGTTCCCTGCATGGGGAACCCTTCTATGATCAGTCGCCCTCTATACTTTGGGGACTGGTGCAGCAGTAGCTATTTACGTTTTCTCCTGCCTTCTCACCTGTTGCAGGAGGAACATGGGAAGGGAAAGACTTTTGTGTATTTTTCTTCCTTGCTGCAGCACAGACTGGATTTTTCTCAGCTGTACCACACCTTCACTGAGCTCATCAGGTACTCAGCACTTGAAGGCTGCCAGATGTACAGACAGTACAAGCATCAGTGTGGGTTTCCACAGGCATCCACCTCAGTGGTTTATGCAGGTAACTAATTGGGGGAGATGCAGCTCTAGGAAATGAGCACAGAGCTGCACAAGCTACTGCTAAATGCAGGAGTCTTGCATTTACTGGCCACTCTTTTTGAAATCCAGTTTTGGTGTAACGTATGCATGAATACAAAACAGTAGGCATTTGTCTGCTAGTTCTTGTCTTCTGCCTCTCCTCCTCCTCTGCCACCATCACCTTGCAGTATAAAGCTATATGCTCTGAAATAGAGATGCAGTTGCATTTCTTGCTGTGCCACCACCTGAGAAAGGATTCTGGTTACCAGGAGACTGCCACGCCTTCTTGCTGAAATAAACGCAGGAATGGGCAGCTGTGGATGGCACACCAAAAATTGGCTTGGATTCTATTTACAGGTGTGTGATAAATTGTCCCCAGCAACTCCAAGGTGTAAATCGGTCGCTGTCTCCCTAAACAGATGCACAAAGTCTTAAATCAAAAGTCTGTTCTGAAATGCCATCTAACAAAGCACGCCTTTTCCTAGAAAGAGATGTGTGGTCAGGCAGCTCCCTCCTCCTCTGCCTTCCCAGCGGAGGGAGAATGCTGCCCTCTCTTGGATATGGACACAAAGCCATGTTTGCCACCAGAAACTGCCCCACAAGGGCTAGTGTTTCTGGCCACCAGAAGGACATCATAGCATGCAGCTGAGATGCTGCATCAGAATGTAGATTACAAGCTCCCAAGTGTTGCCCAGGCAGGTCATCTGACATGTTGTATAGGGCTGCTGGCAGGGTACCCAACAAGCTTTGGTGGGTTTCCATCTAAGTGGTTAGGGTAGGGGCATTTAAGCAGGACACACCATAATTTGGGGAGCGGAGGGGTTTTTGTTTGCTTGTTTTGTTTTCATTTGTTCAGGTTGGGTTTTTTGGTTTGGGGTTTTTTTTTGTTGTGGTGTTTTGGGGTTTTTTTGTTGGTTGGTTAAGAGATGGCCTGATGGGCTGTAACAAAAATTTTTTTATATCCTTCACTTATACATAAATGCCTGGACTGAAGGCTACATAAGCTATGTTTTCTTCCTATAGATGGGCATTGGGTCTGGGACTCAGCTCAGGTCTACTGGAAAGGAAATGCTTGTATTGTCTTTATAGACTGATTGTGCAGGAGTGAGGGCTGGGTTTATTTTCTCTCTCTTTCTCCAATGCCTGCAGGAATGGGCTGAGTGCTGGCACTGAACAGGATACATTGCTGTGCCATGCATGCCAGTGCAGTGTTTGTGCTTCCCAGGGGTTCATTACCAGGGAAGCAGTTCTACCTTCCACTTTACAGCAGCATCTATGGTGACAGGATTCCTGTCCTTCAGCCATTTGGGATCTGTTTAACACTACTGTCAGATTTACCTCCTAAATGATTGCCTTTTACAGCATTCCTGCATTATGAGGAGTTAGAAGTCAATCAAGACACTGCTTTGCTCCTTCCCTCTTTTCTTTCTCTGAGCTGCTTTTAACCCTCACCGTCCCTTCAACATCAGATGAAGAGTGCAATTCCCTTTAGAATTGCTTTCTCTCCTGAAAGCACAGATGATGAATGAGTTGAAGCCTTAATTTGAGGACAAAAGGGGGCAGACCTGCATAGTTGAGAGAACTGGCTAAAATTAAATTTCTCAATAGATGAGAGCAATCCTAATGCATCTCTCAGGAACCTCCTGCGAGCGGACAGAGCAAGCTCAAATATAGGCCAAGCCTATTACTTGTTCCTCTCCCAATTTGCAGTTAGATGCAGTTTTCTCTTGATAAGGTGTGCTGATTCTATGCATTCCCAGCATCTCCCAGAGTAAAAACATCCTTGACTTTGTACTGGAAAGCCATATGTGTTATTTGGAAGTTTCAAATTCATATTAATACATCAAGGAAGCACCTTCTCTTGCAAAGAATCTAAAGAGCAATACAGACAACAGATCAAAGCTTGTACTGGGAAATTGCTGTAAAACTTTTTAAATTCAGTCTGAATAAGATTAAGGAACATACGAACTATAGCTCTTGTGCTGTAGAAACACAACTAGCCTTTGAGTTCACTACTAGTTCTGGGGGCTCAACAGCAAGAAGCAACAGTGGACAACTGAACGCAAGGAAAACTTTTGTAGAGGCAATGGCAGAAGGATTCAAAGAGCCAGTAAGCAGTTTTCCACCTTGGAAAGACACTAAGTTTGGAAACCCAAAATTTGGAAGAATACCCTGGGAATGACAATGTCAACACTTGTTAGGGCCTTGCTTTCTGAATGTGGTGATCATGGTGGAGCAGTGGCTCTGCAGTGATTCAAAAGGAACACTGCCATCTAGTGCACTTGAAACAGAGAATTTTCATACTATGAAAATAATGTGGTTTGCATCTGTGTGTGCAGAGGCTGGAGGTGCTGCTAGGTAAGAAAAGGCATTGTATTTTTGTTGTGTAAAGAAACAGTGTTTTAACTTGCAGATGATCACTAAGTATGAAAAGGGGGAGAAATGAACCACCCCTCCTAACACACGTGTTATGCACAAGTAATTCCTTTAGCTGGAATCTGTGCTTGATCTACAAAATAGGTTTCCACAAGATCTCTGGATGAAAGCTTGTCCCACACATTGTCTTAGCAATGTCTATCTGATTCCTTTCTGGCAGTGGATAATGTGTCAGGATGGTTGTGTGCTCACTTGTGTGCTCATTTGCACCCAGACTGTTCCATGCCCCCAGGCTTTCTCTGTGTACCAGCAAGAGTCTTGGTTGTAAGAAATGCTCTTGGTTGTGAAACTGAATTGGATCACTTACTTTTTTTTTTTTTAAGAGATGGCCTGATGGGCTGTATTCAAGCAATAACAGAGCAGAAAGTGTCTGCAGCCCTCTCCCTCTTCAGGAACAACTCTTGCCCTAGCACATGAGCTTCCCACATGCTGAAGTGCAGGGTGGGAAATACCCGCATGTGGCACCATATAGCAGCTGTCTGCCCAGTGGCAGACAGCTGAGCTCTGCACTGTGTAGCTGCAGGGGGTCAGTGGGGAATGAGGCTTAGGGCCTGTCAGAATAAACTGTCCTCAAGAGGGAGTCACTCAAGTTCATTTTCGGACCTATTAGAAATGCAGCTCCCCCCACCTCGCCCCATTTTTTCAAGTCAAAATAATCTGTACAGATAAGGTGATGGTTAAGTCTACTGGCACTAGGGTGGTTTGTGATGTGCTCTGCTCACTGACCTGTTGGTTAACAGTTTCTTCTTTCAGGTAAGGACAACTGAACAGGTTTTGGCTCTGCAGCCTCTTCCATGTAGGAAGAAATTATATTTCCCTGTTCATCCTGCCTGTAAAGTAAACAAAAGTTCTTCCAAGCTGGATCATGACCCTTATGGGGTTGTAGGAGGATTCAGAGGGAATTAAAAAGTGTTTGTTAGCCTCAAAATGGCTAATTAGTTTTCATCATTGGCAGCAACTCAGAAATTACAGCTGGTTCTCATGTTGATGCCCTGAAGCAGCAAAGCTGTTGCCCACAGTTAAAGGTAGCCAGCTGTTCCTTCCTAGTGCAAATGCCTGACATCAGTATAAACTTTCAGACTTCTCATGTCAAGAAATGCACCCAATTCATTCTGCACAGGGTGAATCACCACTGTGAGCCTGCTGTGTGGACTGCTTGCATCCTGACAAGGCTGATAGCTCTGCTCCTACAGTCACAGCAGAAGTATGTGCTTACTTAGCAACAAGCAGCTGATGAATTCATCTGATCCCTCCACTAGATGGGATGCAAGCACCGTAATTTCTAAGCACTTCTGGTTGAAATGTGAAGTTCCAGCACAGCCTGCTAAGTATAACTGATTCCCATGCCAGATACTACTAGCCAGGGGCTGTGAAAGGCAAAAGTGTTTAGTTCCAGTTCTTCTTCATCACAAGGAGCACATAAAGGGAAATGATTCAGTGCCTCAGAGACATGATACATAAATGATTGGAGATGACATCATCCAGCAATTAGGCAACATGGTGTCCTTCAACCCTTTAGGTCCTAACCCAATGTGAAAAGAAATGAGAGAGCAAGCCAGGGCTGAGAGTTGTCACATCAGCATTATCACTAGATACAGTCTCTCCAGAGAGAGACAAGCTTATTTTTGGAATCAGTAAGGAAGTCAACATTTTTAGAGATCTCTAACCTTAACACAGTGCAATCTTACACCATTACTGGCAGTACAGTAATTTCTGCTATACCACCAATTATGCTTATTCATTATTCCATAGTAATGACAGTAGATAGAATACGAGTAATACCTCTACCCTTCTTGCTTTATGCTTTTAATTTCGTGTGTAGAAAAATTAGGAATATTGTTATCACTACTTTCTCCCCGGGGCAAAACACAAAGAATAAATAATTTCTACAAGAACCCTCGGCAAGTGTGTAGCACAAACAAGCAGTACCTGCATGTCTGGGTTCCTAGGCTCTCGAACAATGTTCTGCACTATCCTTCACCACCATGAAATTCATAGACAGCTAGACACAGTCCCTTTAGAAAGCCTCTTGGATTTTTCTCTTGACAGTGCAGCAGACTAGACATCGATTGTGTTGACTCTAAGCTTAAAGGTACATTTTTACTGAAATTTAATGTGAAAATAAATATAACCTTGAGGACACTAGGTCCTGTGTTATATTTTTATATTCAGGTTTGTTTAATCTTTTTATTTTCAGTTTTTGGAATGCCAAACATTTTTATCTGAGTGGCGTCAGGACAGGTTCATGTATTGTCAGTCCAAATTGGGCAGTTGAGTAGAAGGCAACATGAGCTTGTGGGATATGGTAAGGTGTAAGGAATAAGTAGGAATTCTAGTATGAGCATGAGTTGATTAGCAGTGAAATGATTATATGCTTTGTAATTTAATGCCTAGCATTATGTTCCAGAGTTAATGTCCCCTGGAGAGGAATTGAATGCTTGTAATTCCCCCCCAAGCTAAAGCCTCAGAGGCCACCAAAGCAGTCAGGCAATACTTCATCAGGTACATTCAGCTAATGCTTTCAGTGCTTCCTTAGGAAGGAGTTGCATTCTGAAGCAGTTTCATGACAAAATGATGAGTGCTATTCCCAGGGAATCGGGGAATGCCCTGGGCCCTTCAGTTTACTTTGAGCTGAGGGCCTCTCAACTTCCTTCAGGTACAACTTTGTTTCCTTTATCCTTAACGGTGCAATTGCAACCACTCTAACTGTTGTTCCTTTGCACAACAGTAGCACATGGGTATAAATATCCTTATAGCATTGTCACGTATCAGATACCATAGGCAAAGGAAAATCTAATTTGTTCTGCATGACAGAGGAATATTGGAGGGCCAGAAATGTAAGTACAGGTCTCCTGGATGTTCCCTTGATGTGCTGACATCACTCAGTTTTCAGCAACAAACACAACTGAAAGGGGAACATCCATGACTAGTGTGTGCCTTGAAGCAGCATTTTCTCACACTATTACTTTTGACTATTACTTGCTGTTGTCTCCTCACCATCCTTCTCAGGAAGTTCACAGGTCACCTTTGTGTGCTGCTATCCTAGTTGTTACTTCTTGAAACAGGCGTGTATTATTCATTCGTTTAGTAATTGTGGCTTTTGTATTTTACTGGTGTTGGCACAATTCTAAGGCAACAGCACTTTACTCCTATGCAAGCTTCCCCTGGGTCAGGTGATATCCACCTTGCCTGTGGTGATGGACCAGTTAAGACAGATGTTGGCCACCTTGCCTGTTGGTAATATTTGTCCAGTAGTGATGTTTAGAAGCTGTATTCCACAGTGAGGTCCTCATTTAACAGACAAAACCAAACAGATAGTTCCCACCCCCAAAGAGCTCACTGCCTAGGGTTATGGAAAAATATATCAAGTGGAGGTCAAAAGAATAGTAAAGGGCAATAATAAAACACTGGCCACCCTGCTTTCCATGGGCCTCTTGCCTCAGGAGTACAGTGAACCTTGCCTGCTGTTCTGCCTGACAGAACCAGCTGTCTCTTACTTAAAATATACATACACACATGTACACACACACAGGCTGAGCATAAATTAAAGAGTCTTTAGAACACTAACAAAGAGTAAATGCTGAATTCAAACCTGATGTGACCCACGCCCTAGACACCAGTGAGCAGCTTAGGGCTGGAGTTCCATGCTGTTGGAGGTGACTTGGATTGCAGGCCTCGTGGAAGGCTCCAACACATAAAATCCAGCAGAGTCTCTTGAAGATCTCACCTTTCCTCCAGCTTAAGGGACTTTATGGACCCAGGCAATCATCCAGCAGGCAGACTGGCTGTTCTGATATCCTTGCACTTTGCTTAAAAACTGTATTTCTTGGAAGAAATACAGTATTTCTGTGCGGGCATCTTTTGGGGCCTATGCAATCCAGACTTCTGTTAACGTTGGATCCAAGTCTTTCTCATATCCAGCGTAGCAGACAACTGAGTTAATGCAGGGCTGAGCAGCTGGAACTCCTGCGTGGCTTGCAAGAGCATAGCAGGGTTTCTGCTCTTAAGCATCCTGCTCCATGGCTTCAAAATGAACAGATCCTGGAGAAAACATCGGTGGCCTTGCCGCTTACGGTGAATGCCTGTGGGAAAACAGCTATCAGAATGAATTTGTGAATTAGTAAATCTTTTGTGAACAAGTCCAAAGTTGTCCTCGAAATTATACTTTTAATTTCAAAAGACTGCTTCTTCTGAATTTTTCCTTTTTGATTAACTAGGAATTGCATCAGCATTCTCATCATTTATTTATATAAATAAAACTCTGTTTGAGTTTCAGTCCATAAAGTTTGATCAAATGCATTTTACTATTGCTGTCTAAACATTTCATCTGGTTAATGCCTAACTTCAAGTATTTTTAATATTTGTACTTACTAAATTATTCGGAAAGAAGCTACTGATCCTAGGCCAAACGCTGATGTCATTTACACCAACAATTAGTCCAACATTGCTCAACTCTCCTCAGGTGCTGCCAGGGTTCCAGGCTCTCGTGTCCTCCCTCCCTTCTCCCACAGATGGCAGCATCTTGACTTCTCTTTTTCACGCTCAGATTCTGGATAAAAAGCAGCAGGGAAAGCAGCCTTATTGTATTTTTTTGCCTTGAACGTGAAAGATTTTTGTCCTTCTTGATTTAACCTTCGCTTGTTTGACTAATGGTGATGGGGGAAAGAAGCCAATCTCCAAAGCCCAGGGAAAGAGGAGTGGATTTCACATTAATACATGAAATATCAGGGACAATCGCCCAGTCAATATGTCACAAAATAGCCATCAGAAAAGTCTGAGTCAAAAGTAAAGTGAAATGTTCACAGAAAAAGGGAGCAGGCCTAGCAAAACTCCTCTGCTATGGCATGTTCTAGGGCACAGCTGCCTCTTGCAAACACTTTCCAGAGACTTAAGAAAGCTCTATGACTGGTCAAAACCAAGCCTTGACACTTTCCATGCAGACTTTGTGAAGTCTTGTTACAAGTAAGAATTAAGACTCAACAACCCTGGAAGGTAACATCTAAAAGTCTTTTATAGATAGGTGAAAATGAGGCAGTAAAGGTGATCTATACACAATTTAGTACTAGGTATAAGTATTTTGTCAAGAGATGGGATTTTTCTCTCTGTATGATAACAGTAGGCTCCCTGCTGTTGTAATGGTACAAAGGTGTGTTATAGTGGTGAGATTTGCCCAACATGAGCATATTATTCTGATAAAAGTACTTGAATGCCAATATAGTTGTGTTAATACTAGAGTTTGTATAGCTTTACTGAACTAGTAAACTTGAAGCAGTACAACCTTGGCAATATAGATAAGGACTAAGTATCTTATCCAAATATATGGAACAAGTAAATGACTGATCTGGGAATAGTACACAGCAGTCTTCCCTCCCAAGCTGCTTTTCAGATTGCCTGAAACTATTCCGTTCACATTTCTTCTCACCAAAGGGTAACACAAAGCATCATTGTTTGTCAAAATGTCATGGTTTAAAAAGAGATGCCACACTTTTATTTATAAAAAATCCAAGTGAAACAAAACATTGGAAAGTATTTGTCTCCTGTCTGTTTTCCTTCCAGTGACACCTGGAATTTTTGACTGCACTTCTAGAGAAGTGAGTTTAGTTTAGTTTTGGGCGTCGCAAAAAAACAGGTATTTCTGTGGAACTACTTATGATAGTCTGAGGGGAGTTTTTTTAATGTATATTTACCAATGTAAATTTATGCAAAGACAAGTATATCCATTTATCAAATGGAAGTATGACAGTGACTTAACAGTATACATCTAACTACTTGTAATATGTAAAGTATTAGAAATGACACTGACCCTGAGGGATTTCATGAAGCCTCGGATCTCAGGTTTCCTCTCCATTATAGTGGTGGGAGTCAGCTCACCGAGCCCTGCAATGGAGACAGCCCTAATAAGAGACCAACAAGGAGGAATGTGGTCCTCAAAGGGCCTAACACAGGAAGCAAGGGGACAAGGGACAGGGAGAGGCTTGGCAGAGCTGTGTAATATCATGCAACTGTATAATGGGGTGTGCAGTAATACCAGATGAAAATGCAATGGGCCTTTCTTGGGGAAAGCAGCAGGGCAGACCCACAGCTGCACCTCATGTGAAGGTTGTTTGAATTGTGTTATTTCTGTAGCTCTGCATCCCTATCTGAGCTACCATACACCTCACTGTTGTAGCAGTTCAGATAATGGATGTTCCTGTTATTTTTTTCAGATCAGCCTTTGCAAGTTGTCTTCCTGACACGTTACACCAAAATTTCTTTTCCTTACTACCTATGGAAAAGCTATATGGGCAAGGCAGGATAGCCATGGAGCTGCTCTCTCTAAGGAGTACAATGAACTAAGACTGCAAAGCACTGGCAATGTGAGAGTCACTTGAGGCAGCTGGGGCAGGCACAGACTGTTCTTCAGCTGAGCCAGACTAAAAAATTTCAAGCCAGTCATTAAGCCCAAATTAAATATTTCTGAAGTTCAGAATATTTTTTCTTTTCAAACTTCATTTTCTGTGGAAAAACTGTCAATTCAGTATTTTGGGACAAAAATTAATTTTGAATTATCTGGATTTCCCTTGGGAGGGAAATTCTGCTTTTCAATGAGCTGGAAGTGATGTATCTTAAAATTCCCAGGCAACAATCTTATATTGGTATTTTTAATTCTGAGGACCATTCCCATGAGTTTCTACTGTTTTTAAAGTAGGTCAAATTTTGAACACAAAAAAACCTTAAGAGTTATGCCCCTTTCATCTTTTCTTAGGAGCAATAAGCCTTTTTGGTATTATTGCTGGCTTAAATATTAAACAGGAAGCAAATTACATTTCCAGCCATTAAAGTACAATAGAGCAGCTCTATTGTCTGAATCAGTGCAATATTAGGTCAGATTGTCACGAAATGCTTGAAAATGAAGTCATATTGAAAGAATGCAATAAATTAGACTTTCTGTGCTTTTACTATGAGCTCTGCCTGATGAGGGATTATTTCTTCATTCCTACCAATTAAGGTAGGACGTTCAGCCCCCGAAACCTGAATTCAGTAAACATCTATATGGAATTTGATATTCACATGCATAAAGTTGCTACAAAAATGTAACACATTCCAATGCTGCTGTTTACAATAATCCAGTTTTACCAGTCTTATACTGTGACCAGACACCTCATTTTTAATGTCTGTTTTAAATGACTCCACAAATAGAGGCATTTGCTTGCAACTCTATTGGCATGAAAGGAATTGTTCCTTATAGGATTTTAGCTCAGGCACCACAGAGGTGTGGATCTACAAAGTGGCCTTTTGTGATAATACTCCTCTAGTCAAACCCCTGCTCACAAGAATATAATGCTAGGACAGATCTGAAAGATCTTGCAAGGACAATTGTAGGCTACAGTTGACAGTATCTGATACCCAGTGCCTGGTAGTCTTCCTGAGTGGTGTCCTGACTGTATTTGTAATCTCCAATATGATATGAAACCTGACAACAAAACTAAGCAGAAGCTAGAAAATGCTGCTGCTTAGAGAGGTGATATGCTACCATGGAGCTGACTGGCTGTTGCTGAAAGACCTGGGGAGGTTTGGGTTGTTTCTCACAGGTGCTTTGTTCCCAGTGCTGCAGTTCCCAGCCTTTCCTGGCAAGGCACCATGCCACTTGAGATCTTCCCACTTTTCAGCCTTGAGAAACTGTCCAGAGGTCAGTTGGCCCTCATCTGTTGTAATTTTAAAAGCATTCAGCACCAGGGATCCTATGACCTTCAAAGACTCTGTTACAGTGCTGAACTCACAAAAGGTTTTCCCAATAAAATGCTGCTGTTACCTTTTGTCTTGACACAGTGGATTTGGAGAACAATTTATTTATTTTCCTCCACAATCATTCCACTTATTGCCAGAATGTACTGTTCTCCTCATTCTTTCTTCCTTTTTCCAAACAAATACAGTTCCTGTGCCCTTCTTTTGTAAGCCATGTTTTCTAAGACCCTTACCATTGTCACTTCAAAGATTTTAGTCTCTGATCTTTAGAACCTCTTTTAAATGCAGTGTCTCCAGCTGAGGCCTCCTTGGCATTGGGTATAGAACTATTTCTCCCTTGGCTTACTTAAGTATGACTCTTCCTGTTTGGATATTCTAGAATGGGATTTGCCCTTTTCACCTTTACTTTTTATTCCACTTGTGATCTATCCTGACCTCTCTAGTCTTCTCCTGTAGTCTTTTTGCCTCCTTAGTTATTTCTCTTTCAGGAGAAAATTCCTTAGTTCTTGCTATAGTTGATTTATGTTCCTATACCCTGCTAAGCAACTCTATTAAATACCACATTGTAGGTTGGATGGCTTCCTCAAGTTAACACAGTCCGTTCTCATCACATTCTCTGAGAGGTTTGTAGCATACTTGAGCATGATTTCTAACCATAAATTCTAAAAGCATGCTCTCTATGCCACAATTGTTAATGATGACATCAAAAAGCAGCAGCCCATCACCACTGGAAATATTGTTCCCTCATGTGTCAGGAAATCACCAATAACTTGCTGGGCATCTCAGATACAACTGCAGTTCCCAACAGAAATGCACCCTCATGATCCAGGGTGGACAACAAATGCTGTTCAAGGAGAGGAATCTTTTTCTTCTACATCTCTTTAAAATACTCTGTTCTTCCACAGTATGCCTCATAAATGTACATCCATATATTTATTCATTGCCACCTCTACCTGTTGTTAACTGGAGTTACTGGCTGGGAGGTACCTGCTCTCTAATGGCCACATCATTTCTCACACAGTAAAATAACTCAGCTAGAGGAGCTTTCAGCTCGTTCTCAATACTTAGTTACAGACTGAAAGATTTATGTATATGAGGTGTGCTCAGTTTTACTGTCATGCGCCATTGTTTTGACAGCCCAGATGAAGTTCCAGGTATGACATTATCAAACAGAATATGCCCTAGAGAAATTATTTTTCAGAGTATTTTATTTCATACTCTAGCTCAACTTAAAAATGCAGAGCAGGACACAAGAAATGAGAAGGAAATGAAAGCTTTGATTCGGCACAGAACCTCAGCATATGCTTATATTGAAGCAGCTGTGCAATTAGATTACACCCATGCTTAAAATCCACGTGCTTCACTACAATACTGAGCTGAGCCTGATGGGGGGTCCTTATCTTCTTTCACTATCAGTTGTCATCTACTTACTGTCATTATATTTTAAAAAGCTAACAAACAAAACCAAAAATCCCTCCGAAACACAAAGGGCTACATAAAGAGCATATACTACTTGGAGCAACAGAGGTGCAGTGGGATAACCCGCACGATTGAAATACAAATATAAAGGCAATGCCCTGTTCAAGGAAGTAATAGGGGGAGAAAAGAGATGGCCTTGTTTTTTACACACCTACTCTGAAGCTGAGTGTGCTACAGAAGCAAGGGCTGCTTTGAGAGAAGCCTCTGGGAATGAGGAGAGGAAAGAAGCTGGGCACTGGTAAGGACCTCCTTCAAAACCCAGCTGATGGGACAGAGGAGCTTTCTGCAAACACTCAAGCTCACGAGAGGACACTGTTGTGCAGGAAAGACTCCAACAAGGCATGTTTCCTTGAAAAAATTGGTGACAAGCTTTGATATGGGACATGGAGAAACCATCTGGAATGGGAGTGCTTCCCCATGTGGCTCTGAGAGATAAAAACACTTGTGATAGGAATGTGAGAGGCAACTTGGATGAGGGTGGTAACGTTACGTTGGGTGATCCATGCAAAAGGAAAGACAGAGAACAGCAAACATGACTGACCTCTAGGATGAGGGAATTGGAGAACTGTTAATGTTGGATCACATAGGAGTAGTCCATCAGGACAAAAGGAAGTAGGAAGCTCAGGGTTCTCCAAAGAAATGATAACTACTAAATCTCAACTAGTCTGGTGTACAGGAAAGAAAAGAAGTATAGTGAGACATTAATTTGGATAAAGCGTGAGTTTTATTTGACCTGAACTAAAAAAGAAAAATGCAGAAAGTAGAAGGTAGGTCAGATGGTCATAGTTCTGAACATCACAAGCACGAAGGATTACAATCAGAAACACTGGCTGAGAAAAAAATAAAAGGAGGTGCTAAGAATGGTTAAGAGTCCATAAATATACTAATGGTATAACAACTGAGGAAGATCTTGGCCTTCTCTTTGATGGGAAAGGATGGAGACTGACACAGCCGCCTGCCCCCGGGGCCGTTCAGGAGGAAGGGGCGATGCAGGCCCGCCGTGTGCCTCCCGGAACCCGCGCACCGCTCCTCGCTTTGGACGCGGCTGCGAACCCAACACTTCCAAATGTCGCCTTTTCCCCTTTAAAAACACCGTCGGCTCTGTCTGCGGGGGCTCTGCCCAGCCCTGAGGACAGAGGTCCCACAGCGCCCAGTGCTGAGGCGAGGCGTCCCAGGGCAAGGGCAGGGATTAGAGCACTCCTGGGAAAACGCCTTCCCGGGATGAGCAGCCGAGACCCTCCCCGGACAGGCTGCGGGGCTCCACGGGAGCGCTCCCGCGGATCCTGCCTGCGAGGAAGGAAACGATTATGTGTCCCTTCCTCCCAGCCCCGAGACGCCCTGCCCGCCCTCCCCGTCCCC